>JAQIWE010001097.1:0-17272 GCA_034698565.1 Campodea plusiochaeta
TAATGATTTAGAAATGTAAGAGACTGTTCATCCAGTGTATAAACATACATTGTTGATCATAGGCTGCAAGTTAACTGTGCTTAAAATGCATCCAGAAATGAACTTTCATTTATCGTTACACGTTTCGAGTCCATTATGTTCTAAAAAATGCCATGAAAATTTCATTTTTCAGTCAATTTTGATTAAATAAATGTTCTTTAGTAGATTACAGGGTAGATTATGTCATTAGAGACTCAAAATGATACATATTATAAATTAAAACCTCGGCGAAAAGGAAAAGCTTTGAAAATGTTGGAAATTTCTGACGTAAATGCTATTTAAATTTTTATTTTTCAAGCTATTGAGCAAGTTTAATGTTTTAGAAATGTAAGAGACTGTTCATCCAGTGTATGAACATACATTGTTGATCATAGGCTGCAAGTTAACTGGGCTTAAAATGCATCCAGAAATGAACTTTTCATTTATCGTTACACGTTTCGAGTCCATTATGTTTTAAAACATGCCATGAAAATTTCATTTTTCAGTCAATTTAGATTAAATAAATGTTATTTAGTAGATTACGGGGTACATTATGTCAATAGACACTCAAATTGATACATAATATAAATTAAAACCTCTGCGAAAAGGGAAAGCTTTGAAAAAGTTGGAAATTTCTGACGTAAATGCTATTTCAATTTTTCAATTTTTATTTTTCAAGCTATTAAGCAAGATTAATGTTTTAGAAATGTAAGAGACTGTTCCTCCAGTGTATAAACATACATTGTTGATCATAGGCTGCAAGTTAACAGGGTTTAAAATGCATCCAGAAATGAACTTTTCATTTATCGTTACACGTTTCGAGTCCATTATGTTCTAAAAAATGCCATGAAAATTTCATTTTTCAGTCAATTTAGACTAAATAAATGTTATTTAGTAGGTTACAGGGTACATTATGTCATTAGAGACTCAAAATGATACATATCATAAATTAAAACCTCGGCGAAAAGGAAAAGCTTTGAAAAAGTTGGAAATTTCTGACGTAAATGCTATTTCAAGTTATAAATTCTTATTTTTCAAGCTATTAAGCAAGATTAATGATTTAGAAATGTAAGAGACTGTTCATCCAGTGTATAAACATACATTGTTGATCATAGGCTGCAAGTTAACTGCAATGGTTAAGTCCCACTTGATTTGCTCAAAGAAGAAGATTCTGACTGAATTGCAATATTTCCAGCCAAAATTGTGGTTTTTGGGGCGCTTTCGTCAATTTTAGCATTCATTCAAATGCTTCATCATTCCATTGGATGCTTTTTGCATCCAATAGGATGATTGATAGTCATTTTTGCATTCGATTGGATGCTGTATTCGATCCGGTCGAACGCAAGATTTCAAATAGGCCTACTTTGAAGTCACGTTTTTCAGAGTGTCCCAGATATTGAAGAAATTCATCATTTTCAATAAATTTATGTTAGGCCTGTGAGTACTCCACCACCAAAAATCCCTTGTAATGAGTAGGCTTAATGAAATCAGATCCCACTACGTAATTTTACGTTTCAGTTACATGCGATTGTCTCAGGTTATGTCATTTCAAACAGGTTGAAGATAATAATAGCTTATGTATGATCGATTTTATATAAGGGGACCAACTCCCATTCCCTTCACCTCCAGACCACCAAAAATGGCATGGACTGATGTAGTCTGAAACAAGACAAGCCTACTAGACCAGTCTGCTACTTGGTTATTGGTTTGGTAGATGGCAGCATTATAATTATGCTGACACAGGTTTTCACATATTATTCATAATAATAGAGTGCATTGTGACTATTGAAAGGATGGCCATCAAGTCTAGCAGTAGAAAATACATCTGATCCAAAAATATCAAGTTTTATATTGAACCTTTTTCTTTAACTAGAAAAAACTTAAACTTATGTGAATTTTGGAATCTCTAAGTTAATGGTAGAATCATTATAAATGTATTTGAAACATGAACTTACATTAAAACACTTCTTACTTCAATTTTTTTTTGCCCACAGCCACAACAGCATGGTGCATGGAAACTTAAAATGGCCACTTGGTGTCAGCAGTCAGTGTTGCCACATGAAATAATCAGCAAGATGATGCAATAGAGTGAAATAAAAGTTCAAAGAATGTACAGTAAATTACAATAGTATGAAGTTACCTTGTAAATAAGCTATTTATGATTAAATTATGCATTAGGAAACACTTCGTGAGAGTAGTAATGTAATGATTATCACATAATATTGTGACCCTCAAAATAAAATAATTTTGTGCATATGGCAACACTACTGTGGATTTGCTGGAATAATAATATTGCATCATCTTACCACCACTTTCCATTTCTTGATGTTTAAGTGGTTAAAAATTGTACTTAAATTTGGTTAAGAAAGTAATAGATTCAATAAAATGTAATATAATGGATGATGAAAATGTAATAGATAAAAGTGAATTAATTGCAGACACAGTGAAAATAATAAGCATAATTCAATTTACCCATAGATAATTTTAACCAGCAATATTTCCAATTTCTTGTTCAGAGTTTTCTACAATTCTTGTTACATTTTGGTGAAAGGAGTCTTCAAATTTTCTTTATCACACTTTCAGTAAGCAGGAGTATTGTCAAATAACCACACCCTCACATCCTCGAGAAACCCTTCAACCATTAAATGTACAGCTCCTTGATGTGTTCCATCAGTCAAACAACTATAAAATTATTGCATTGTTATGACATTGCTGATGAGAGTGCTTAAATATTGTAAAAAATGTTATTTACCTGTAAACAGCTTCAATAGACTCTATTTGAACATTAATTTCCCTAGCATGGACTAATATTCTGTGAACAACTCCTGGAAACCAAGTGGGAATTTGTTCACCAGTTGCAACCTTAGCAACACCAGTTATAAACCTTGCATACAATTCAATTCTTTCTGAATAGGACTAGATAAAGGAAACATTTATAAATATATTGCAAATTTTGAAAGTTAGTAAAAAATGCTTGGGTCTTACCATAGGATCAGGCATTGTAACACCACAACTTCAATAAGAACTGAAATCGAACAAGCAGGGGCATCATTTCAACTTTTGCTAAGGGGGGGGTGGGACAAACTGAAAGTGAAGGAAAATTAATTACGACGGCTTTGGCGTCGCGCAAAATTTTTACGTTTTGCATTGACTAAATCACCGTTTTTAGACAATTTTTGCATTTTTAACTAAAAATTCTTATATTTTGTAAGTTTTTTGCCTTTTTAATGGAAATTTAGCTATGTTTTAAGAGACTTTTCACTTTTTTTCTTAATTTTTTCCCTTCTTTTTCTTAATTTTCTCAAAAGACAAACCTCAGGGGGGACCATGCCCCTCCCCCTAAATGACGCCTCTGCAAACAAGCAGAACCAGAGAAAATTTTCAGCATTTTTAATTTGAACTTTATATGAACTTATTCTCGACCAATTTAGGTTTTCTCTTTCTTATAATTAAAATGTTCTTTTGAAGTTCAACATCCACGCATTTTCTTATGGGTGAAATACTATTATTATAAATTCCAAAACATGAAATGTTCAATAGTTCATGAAAGTTTAAGGAAGGTTCTTATGTACAATTCATATTAATTTGCTGATAAACAGAAAATTTAGATAATTATGAAAAACATAATTATTATAAATTATGGAGATAAAGGAATGCCGAAGTGAAGTTTCTGTTATACATATCAAGCAAATTGTCTTATATTACACAGAAAGCATGAAACAAGGGCACAAATTTTTAATAAATTAACTGATGGTTCATTGTAAAAAAACTAACTAGGAGCAATCACATATTAAAAAGTGCAATTCTCAAGTTTAGAGAAGTTAAAAAAAATATTTTGCATCTCTAAAATTGAAGAGTTCTAAAAATTAACGTAAATTAAAAAAAATTGAAATTCAAAGTGTGGGCCTTTTTAACTTACACCATTGAAATTTGAATACTATGAACTAGACATTACTCTGGACTTGCTCACAAATTTTAATTCATTTTAATTCACTATAGTTAAATTTCTATCATGAAAACTTGAAAGTAAATGGCCAATTTAAATTCTAATTGAATTTGATGACAACAGCAATAATATTGTGTATCTCTTGACCTAATTCATTAATCTGCAAGTTGGTGAAGAATCTGCAAGTTGGTGAAGTGATGTTTCTGTTATGCTACTGAATTTCAAAAAACAAATATTGTAAGCTTATTCAATTTCAAGTTGATTTCACTTAAGATTATTATTGTAGTTCAAGTTAAGTTCAAGATGATTAAAAACATTTAGTTATCATTATATACAAAATTACATTACGAAACTGCTGACAAGAGTGGAAATAAAAATTAAAAACTTATTTCAGAATTGAATATTTGCTTTGGAATAATGGGAATAAAAAATACTGATGTGACAACAAAACTTCAAATTCAATTAAAATCGACCCCACAGAACCTTTGAAAATGCATTGTAAAGCGCAAAAATTTTGGAATTTTCCCCCTCATTTGGCGTACGATCTACCTCACTTTGGATGTAAAAATTGTTTTGGTGTGGTCTTTATTGCACTTTTACTGACTTTTCGAAGGCTGTAGGTATTTCTTATGTAAAATATTTTTTTTAACATAATGATAATAGTAAAAATAGTTTTAAAGGCAAAATAAAATTTTGAATAAGATTAGATGAAGCCTTGAATTTCAGCTACTGTTGATAAAACGCCAATGTGAAAGAAAACCTAATACATTTTTGAGGTGGACAAACCATATGACACATCACCCTATTTTTATATGTACATAAATAATTATATTGGCAATGGTTACAAATTTTGGCCACCAATCTCTCTCAATTAAAAATTTATGACCCCTGGTTTCATCCACAATTGAGTTCACCATGATCATGTCAAGTAATATGTACTTTCACTGGATTTTTTTCCAGAAAATCAACCATTCACTTTATTTAACAACATTAAAGAAAATAGTACATAAAGAGGATATTATATCAATTATATGAGTTTTTTTCCTATTGAAGAAGCATTGGAATTTGAACATAAGGTGAACTTATTAAAGCAATAAAAGTTCAAAGAAAGTTCAAAAATTCAAGAATAATTCAAATGATACAGTGAGACCAGTTTGGAACTTGACAAATATTTCAAGTTTTTGGTCCCTATGGCCTGGTTTATTAGTTTTAGACTAGTCAACATTATCAGACCAATTCAGAAGTAATTTACTAGTATTTACAATCTTCAAACTTCATGTTCCTGTGTGTCAGGACATTCAGACCAGTTTAAAACTTGACAAATATTTATAGTTCGAAGATGGTCAGATCACATTTGATAGTTCTAAACTGGTCGAAATTATCAGTTGAGTTCACAACTTTTTGAATTAGGATTGACTAACTTAGAACAGAAGTTCCACCTGCGTCATAACTTTCACACCAGTTTAGAACTTTTAGAAAAAAGTAAGTTTAGGATGTGCTTATCCAGAATGAAAGTTTTAGGTGGGTCAGAAGTGACAGACCAGCTTTGAAATGAAGTTTAATATTGGTCTTAAGGATTTACGGCCCAGGGATTATAAGTTTGATACTGGTCATAAACCACCATCTCGAGAACCAGCCGAGCCCGAGTCTAGACCTACACCAATAACTAGGCCGATAACCTAGCATACTCACAAAATTTCAGGTCGCTAGCTAAACCCTGGGCCGATTTAAAATTCAAAAACTGAAACTGAAAAACTAAAACTTCGTGATCGATTCTCCTTGTTCTCATGAGCTGAAAACTGCCCTCAGAATGCGACTACGACGCTTACTTTTCGAGATATCACCATGAGAATGTCACAAAAATGTTGATTTTCATGAGAAACCTGTAACACAAGGAGCGGCGCTCAACTTGGGGCAGCCCCTAGAGGATAGGAAATCATTTCCGCGGTAGTATCGGATAGGAAATTTCCTCAGCTTTCGAATGGCGTGCTCGGATTACCGATACGATGCTCGGTTCGCGAGTGCCGCTCGTTTTATTCGAGTGACTCAACACCCTTTGTTTATGATCTTCAATAATTGATAATTCCGCCCCTGGGGACGCTACCGCTCCAATTTTCGAAGTTTTGGGGACCACTCATTGGTCCTCGCGTCCAAAAAAAATGACCGCCGCTCTGACACCGCCCCTTCAATTAAGGGGCGGCGTAGGGGGGCGATGATTTTTGGGGCGGTAAGAAATTTACTCAGGATTCCGAATCCGTGTTTCTTTTTAAAATCGGCAGCCCCGTTCTCGAGTTATTCGATTTTCGAGCATTAAAATCTAATAAGGTTTTCTCTTTCCTAATTGAAATGTTCTTTTGAAGTTCAACATCCCAGGATTTTCATGTGGGTGAATTACCAAATATAATAATAGATAAACTATGAAATGTTCATTCAATGTTCTGTAAAAGTTCATTTTCACTTCATATATTATTAACCCAGGTGACATCACCTTTCATTAAATGTCATAAGGCCCCTGATTTTATTCATTACAAAATGCATAATTATGAATGTCAACTTTAGATGAACTTATTCTAGACTAAATGTTCATGATGTTTACTTAATATATTAATCATATAGAAGCCAATGGTTTTATTCATTACAGAATGCATAAGATTATGAACTTGAGATGAACTTATTCTCAAACAACATTACTTTTCCCGTTCTTAATCGAAATGTTCTTTTAAAGTTCAACATCCAAGCCTTTTCATATTGGTGAAATACAAAATATATTAGAAACAAGTTGGTTGCCCTTCACCACAGTGTGTGAAGGCATACCAGACTTGTAAACAACTATCATTGTATAGTGTGAGTTGCCATTGCTAATAAATAAATACAGCTTCATAATACAAAAAAAAATAACATTGATAAAATCACCCAAGTCTGGACTAAAAAGGTTTATATTGTTTTTTTCATATCTATAGCATAATTATAACAGTGTTATCTGTTTTATCTCCGCTGTACCTCTGTTGGTAGAACGTCAGATATGTAATCTGAAATATATTGAGTTCGAGTCCCAGTTGGGGTCATTCTTTCTGGTTGTAATTTTTTCATATTGTGTTTCTCTATATATTTATATAATTATTATTGATATCAGTTTACAAAAATATCATAAAATAAAAAAATTATTATCTCCTTAATTGGATAGGTGAATCTCCTTACTTGGATAAAATAATTTTACTTGGATTGGATAGGTTAAACTCCTGAATTGGATGGGTTAATCTCCAGAATTGGATAGTTTGAACTCTTTATTTGTATAGGTTAATCTCCAGAATTGGATAGTTTGAACTCTTTATTTGTATAGGTTAATCTCCTGAATTGGATGGTCAATCTACTGATTCATATAGGTTAATTAAGCTATCCAATCCAGGAGACTGCCTTTTTGAGGGTATTATATCAATTATATGAGTTTTTTTCCCTATTGAAATAGCATTGGAATTTGAACATAAGGTGAACTTATAAGAACAATAATTATAAAAGTTCAAAAAGTTCAAGAGTAGTTCAAATGATACAGTGATGCCATCTATGAAAGAAACTTGACAAGAGATTGACCAATCTAGGTAATGAGTATAACCTATCCAAGTAAGGAGAATAACCTATCCAAGTAAGGAGAGTAACCTATCCAAGTAAGGAGAATAACCTATCCATTTAAGGAGATTAACCTATCCAGGAAAGAAGTTTGACATATCCTGGTAAGAAGTGGGTGGGACTTAATTTAAAGAATTGCAAAAACTGAGTCTTATTAAATGTTTTGATAAATAAGATAAACTTAGAAGATTATTTTTGTTGTTTACATAGGTCATATTCTAATGAAGTCTCACGGAATGAGCATATTTCATAATTTTATAAATAGATGGTCTTAGGAAAATGAACTCCTATGAATAAATAAAAACTTTGAACAGCTTAAAGTTCTTACCATCATAACTCGGCCATTTTTGAAATTTTTTAAATATTCTAAAGCCTATGAACAGCAGGTAGAGAGTACTTTCATATGCATCTTTCAAAATTACGAAATTAAAAAAAAATTGTGGCCATTTTTTTTTTGGAATTGCAAAATTTTGAAAGTTGCATATGAAAGAACTTTTCAAATTCTGTCGAACTGCATTAAAATTTTTCAAAAAATTTCAAAAATGACCGAGTAACTGCAGTGACAAGTTCCAAAATGCCTCAAGGATCTAGCTCGAATGCACCTCAGGGGGTCTGTAAAATCGGCGTTTTCTTCAGTTTTTTTCGATTGTGCAAAGGAAGTTTTTGCAAATTTTGGAAAAAATCTTACCGCATGGATTTCTTTGTTCTCATGTTTCTGTTTCTGTTTCAGTATCTCCATTTTCTTAAATATATTTTGAGGGGTGGTGACAAGTGTAAAATGGTTTTGAGCTTCATTTTTCCCCCCGTCCTTTTTTGTTTTTTTTGTATGACTTGATTAACGAAGTGATGATATTTATCAATGCTCCCAAAGAACGTCGTACAGTTGTTAAATTGTTGTTGGCTTGAAGGCACTGGAATAAAAAGGAAATACAAAAAATATAAAAAATATAAAAAATAAAAAAATATACAAATAAAATAAAAAAAAACTCTAACCTAGGTTTTTTTATATTTAATAGCGCCCCTGTTGGGACTAGGTGACTTTTATTGACATAGGTAGGAAGGGGGCGGTGTGTAATGTGGGTGACCCAATTTTGGTGACCCACGAGCCACAGGAACTCTGTACATAAATAAAAACTATGAACAGCTGAAAGTTCTGGCCGCCAGCCATAACTCGGCCATTTTTTAAGTTTTTTGAAAAATTCAAAAGCCTAGATGGCGGCAATCGTGTGTGTCGATTGACTTGCGATTATGCCGATTTGTTTCTCTGAACTTATTTTACAAATTTAGTGCAAATTCTTAAATTTAGTCCTACTAGGGTATTTTTAAATATTTAAAGCAATTCTGTAAATAAATAAATCTGCTACATAACCAATGAATTTTATCTGTTATTATTTTGTGACATTTTTTAGCTTTCATAATTATGATAATTTTACTCTCTTCTTACAGTACCGTATTACAAAGCTTTTCACCAATTAAACTCTTATGTTGTGTATGAGGATAACATTTATATTTATTTACTCAAGTCTCAATTATGAACTATCTTGCAATTGCACCAAAACTATTATAACATGGAAAAATAAGAGATTTTTCTGATAAGTAGGCTGTTTAGTTTAAACTGGGTATCATAATTTATTTTTTATGCTTTAACCATAGGCTAGAGCTTCCTATTTACCAGTTTATTCACTTTTAAAAGCAAGCTTGTGTTCTATTTGTAACACACATCAGTATGTAAAATATATACTGATTCATATAGGTTAATTAAGCTATCCAATCCAGGAGACTGTGCCTTTTTGAGGGTATTATATCAACTATATGAGTTTTTTTCCTATTGAAATAGCAATGGAATTTGAACATAAGGTGAACTTATTAGAGCAATAACAGTTCAAAGAAAGTTAAAAAAGTTCAAGAATAGTTCAAATGATGTTCGTCTTATCATCATAATGACACCTGTTCTGACATATTCTGGATGTTTTTTTTATCTGTCACTATATTGTCAAGTCTAACAGAAAACGTCAAACAGATTCTCTGAAGATACAAGTTCATGGAGTGGAGTATTAATTGCCTTATCGAAAATGTTGTTTACTGATAATTAAATTATAATTGTAGCACTTACATGTCTAGAGATTCATTCAACTCAAATTTACAACTTTCGAGTTAAATATCTCGCTTATTTCCTCATAAATGTGCCTAAATCATTATCAGTTCGTTAGGAAATATTGTATAGGATCATATAATGCACTTATAATTAATTTTGATCCATTTGGCGAAGAATTATCAAGCAAATCTGCCAAAGAGTTGAAAACAAAAATTTCAAAAGCTTAATTCTACCCTTTAAAATAAACATTTTCACGAATTACTTCGACATGTACTTTAATATTGTTAAATAAAGTGAATGGTTGCTTTTCTAAAAAAAAATCCAGTGAAGGTACATAAAGTTTACTTGACAATCATGTTGTACTCAAATGTTTTCATTAATTTGTAGAATGAAATTTTCAAGGCTTTTAAAAAAAATATTCTGTACATTTTATCAGAAATGGTCTCTGGAATTCAAATCTGCTATCAGATTTTGTTTATCTTAATTATTTAAAGAGTTATTCTCATAAAACTGAAAGATCTTCATATTATGCATTACAAATATGCTTATTTTTACCCTTTAAAATTAGAATTTCAACTAATTACTTTGAGGTGTTCTTTAATATTAAATAAAGTGAATGGTTGCTTTTCTAGAAAAAAATCAACAGTTTATTCACTTTTAAAAGCAAGCTTGTGTTCTATTTGTAGCACACATCAGTATGTAAAAAATATACTGATTCATATAGGTTAATTAAGCTATCCAATCCAGGAGACTGTGCCTTTTTGAGGGTATTACATCAATTATATGAGTTTTTTTCCTATTGAAATAGCATTGGAATTTGAACATAAGGTGAACTTATTAGAGCAATAAAAGTTCAAAGAAAGTTCAAAAAGTTAAAGAGTAGTTCAAATGACACGGTGATGCCATCTATGAAAGAAACTTCACAAGCGATTGACCAATCTAGGTCATGAGTTTAATCTATCCAAATAAGGAGATTAACCTAAGCAATTCAGGACTTTAACCTATCCAAGTAAGGAGAATAACCTAACCAATTCAGGAGATTAACCTATCAAAGTAAGGAGCTTAACCTACCCGATTAAGGAGATTGACCTATCCAGGTAAGAAGTTTAACCTATCCAAGTCAGCAGATTGGTCAATCCAGATTATGAGTTTAAGCTAATCAATTCAGGATCAATTCATCTAAAGCAATTCTGAAAATAAATAAATCTGCTACATGACCAATGATTTTTATCTACTATTATTTTGTGACATTTTTTAGCTTTCATAATATTATGATAATTTTACTCTCTTCTTACGGTACCGTATTACAAAGCTTTTCACCAATTAAACTTTTGTGTTGTGTATGGGGATATCATTTATAATTATGTACTCAAGTCTCAATTATGAACTATCTTGCAATTGCACCAAAACTATCATAACATGGAAAAATAAGAGATTCTTCAGATAATCACCTTCTGCATTATCCTCTGTGACCACATTTAAAAATGAACCAGCAGCTGGTGGGACTTGATCTTTTAGAACCATAACTAGCAAAGGTAAGGGGATTTAACTGTGAATATTGTTTATTGAGAAAATATTTTAATTTACACTATACCGTTATGTTAGTCTACTACCTTGAGTAGTTTGAAATTTTACAAAACAATCAACAGTGGTTAGGAAAAATGAAACATGATGAACTTTATTTGAACTTTTCAATATTTACATCTATTTCTACAATATTAAATGTTTTAACATACCATAAGCTTAATAATTTGCTATTTCACAAAAAGAAAAGTAATGCTAAAACAAAAAATGTTTCTCTGAACTTATTTTACAAATTTAGTGCAAATTCTTAAATTTAGTAATTTTATGGTATTTTAAAATATTTAAAACAATTCAGAAAATAAATAAATCTGCTAATTCATATTCATGTGGTTTTCTTTGACATTTTGATAATCCAAGATGGCGTTAAGCACCATTTTGGATTTATAAGCATATTTAATTGTTAACACGATGATATTTCAAGAAATTCAACTGACACTTTCATATTATATATTTTATTGACTTTTGATTATTTTCATAATAGCTATTTTGATTTTTAACGATATTTTTTGTATTTTTACAATGTTATTGAAATTTTACCTCAGGGGGTCTGTAAAATCGGCGTTCTCTTCAGTTTTTTCGATTGTGCAAAGGAAGCTTTTGCAAATTTTGGAAAAAATCTTATCAGTGGTTGAGCATACATTTCTTTGTGCTCATGTTTCTGTTTCAGTATCTGCATTTTTTTAAAGATATTTTGTGGGGTGGTGACAAGTGTAAAATGGTTTTGAGCTTTATTTTATTTCCCGTCCTTTTTTTGTTTTTTGTGTATGACTTGATTAACGAAGTGATGATATTTATCAATACTCCCAAAGAATGTCGTACAGTTGTTAAATTGTTGTTGGTTTGAAGGTACTGGAATAAAAAGAAAAAAAAAGAAAGAAAAAAATATACAAATAAAATTAAAAAAAAAAACTGCCAAAGACGGTCCCAAGCCCGTTTGCAAAAAAGAGGTTTTTTTATATTTAATGGCGCCCCTGTGAAGGCTAGGTGACCTTTATTGGCATAGGTAGGAAGGGGGCGGTGTGTAATGTAGGTGACCCAATTTTGGTGACCCAGGAGCCACAGGAACTCCTGTACATAAATAAAGACTATGAACAGCTGAAAGTTCTGGCCGCCAGCCATAACTCGGCCATTTTTTAAATATTTTGAAAAATTCAAGAACCTAGATGGCTGCAAGCGCGTGTGTCGATTGACTTGCGATTATGCCGATTTCCCAGCAAGTCATCCCAAGTGTGCCGATTGACTAGTGATTATGCCAATTGCCTGGCGAGTCATCCCAATGCTGATTATATAATTATCTAAATTTTCAGTTCATCAGCAAATTAATATGAATTGTACATAAGAACCTTCCTTAAACTTTCATGAACTTTTCTTGAACATTTCATGATTAGGAATTTATAATAATAGTATTTCGTAAATTGTAATATGATAATTAAAACTTATTGCATATACAAGCTAAAAATAATTTTCATTTCTTAATTGTTTTATACATTGCTTTATAACGATAGGAAAAGTATAACAAACAAAAGTGGTAAAAAGCACCCATAAATTCTAAACGTTTTATGTTGAAACCAGAATTGCAGGTAACCTAATGTTGCCGGTAAAGTTCTTCCCATTCAAATAGCATCGTAATTTGAGCTTTTCTTGAACCAATAAGTTGATATTCCAATGCAATATGAATAGGAAGATAAATTATATTGTTGAAATAATGACCTGGATATGTTATCCTGTTTAGAATAAGTCAATTTCCTGACTTCCATATAACTTTTCTTCCTATTGAAATGACATTGGAATTTGAACTTATCTAGAACTTTTATTGAACTTAGAAGTTCATTGAAGTTCAAGTAAAGTTCAAGAAAAGTTCAAGTGTACGTCACATCCAGATAAAGTCCTCTTCTAATTCAAATAGCATCGTAATTTGAACTTTTCTTGAACCAATAAGTTGATATTCCAATGCAATATGAATAGGAAGATAAAGTATATTGTTGAAATAATGACCTCAAAGAGGCAAAGTCTCCTGAATTGGATATGTTATCCTGTTTAGAATAAGTCAATTTCCTGACTTCCATATAACTTTTCTTCCTATTGAAATAACATTGAAATTTGAACTTATTGAACTTATCTAGAACTTTTATTGAACTAAGAAGTTCATGGAAGTTCAAGAAAAGTTCAAGTATGAGTCACATCCAGATGGCAGCACCTTCTTGAAAAAAAGGTTAGGTTATAAGAAAGAGAAAACCTAAATTGGTCGAGAATAAGTTCATGTAAAGTTCAAATTAAAAATGCTGAAAATTTAGTGATAAAAGGTAAAAAATTACAAATGTTTTTAATGTCCTCCTTAAAATTACAAATGTTTTTTTTTCAGAAATGAGTTCAGAAGAGACATCTTATTCATTCTAGTACACTATTTTTATCCTCCCAAATTTGCCATGCCACTCGTGCCCCCCCCCCCCGGGGCACTCGAGGCATTGCTAGATCATACCTCTCGTTCTAAACAAATGCAAATCATGGGATATACTCATAGCTCTTGTGGTATTACAACTGATAATTTTACTCTCTTCTTGTGGTACTGTATTACAAAGCTTTTCACCAATTAAACTCTTGTGTTGTGTATGAGGATAACATTTATAATTATTTACTCAAGTCTCAATTATGAACTATCTTGCAATTGCACCAAAACTATTATAACATGGAAAAATAAGAGATTTTTCTGATAAGTAGGCTGTTTAGTTTAAACTGGGTATCATAATTTATTTTTTATGCTTTAACCATAGGCTAGAGCTTCCTATTTACCAGTTTATTCACTTTTAAAAGCAAGCTTGTGTTCTATTTGTAACACACATCAGTATGTAAAATATATACTGATTCATATAGGTTAATTAAGCTATCCAATCCAGGAGACTGTGCCTTTTTGAGGGTATTATATCAACTATATGAGTTTTTTTCCTATTGAAATAGCAATGGAATTTGAACATAAGGTGAACTTATTAGAGCAATAACAGTTCAAAGAAAGTTAAAAAAGTTCAAGAATAGTTCAAATGATGTTCGTCTTATCATCATAATGACACCTGTTCTGACATATTCTGGATGTTTTTTTTATCTGTCACTATATTGTCAAGTCTAACAGAAAACGTCAAACAGATTCTCTGAAGATACAAGTTCATGGAGTGGAGTATTAATTGCCTTATCGAAAATGTTGTTTACTGATAATTAAATTATAATTGTAGCACTTACATGTCTAGAGATTCATTCAACTCAAATTTACAACTTTCGAGTTAAATATCTCGCTTATTTCCTCATAAATGTGCCTAAATCATTATCAGTTCGTTAGGAAATATTGTATAGGATCATATAATGCACTTATAATTAATTTTGATCCATTTGGCGAAGAATTATCAAGCAAATCTGCCAAAGAGTTGAAAACAAAAATTTCAAAAGCTTAATTCTACCCTTTAAAATAAACATTTTCACGAATTACTTCGACATGTACTTTAATATTGTTAAATAAAGTGAATGGTTGCTTTTCTAAAAAAAAATCCAGTGAAGGTACATAAAGTTTACTTGACAATCATGTTGTACTCAAATGTTTTCATTAATTTGTAGAATGAAATTTTCAAGGCTTTTAAAAAAAATATTCTGTACATTTTATCAGAAATGGTCTCTGGAATTCAAATCTGCTATCAGATTTTGTTTATCTTAATTATTTAAAGAGTTATTCTCATAAAACTGAAAGATCTTCATATTATGCATTACAAATATGCTTATTTTTACCCTTTAAAATTAGAATTTCAACTAATTACTTTGAGGTGTTCTTTAATATTAAATAAAGTGAATGGTTGCTTTTCTAGAAAAAAATCAACAGTTTATTCACTTTTAAAAGCAAGCTTGTGTTCTATTTGTAGCACACATCAGTATGTAAAAAATATACTGATTCATATAGGTTAATTAAGCTATCCAATCCAGGAGACTGTGCCTTTTTGAGGGTATTACATCAATTATATGAGTTTTTTTCCTATTGAAATAGCATTGGAATTTGAACATAAGGTGAACTTATTAGAGCAATAAAAGTTCAAAGAAAGTTCAAAAAGTTAAAGAGTAGTTCAAATGATACGGTGATGCCATCTATGAAAGAAACTTCACAAGAGATTGACCAATCTAGATCATGAGTTTAATCTATCCAAATAAGGAGATTAACCTAACCAATTCAGGAGATTAACCTATACAAGTAAGGAGTTTAACATGTCCAATTCAATCCAAGTAAGGAGATTAACCTAACCAATTCAGGAGATTAACCTATCCAAGAAAAGAGAATAACCTATCCAATTAAGGAGATTAACCTATCCAGGAAAGAAGTTTGACCTATCCTGGTAAGAAGTTTAGCCTATCTGACTCAGGAGATTGACCAATCCAGGTCATGAGTTTAACCTATCCAATTCAGGAGATTAGCCTATCCAAGTAAGGGGTTTAACCTATCCAATTCAGGAGATTAACCTATCCAAGTAAGGAGATTAACCTACCCGATTAAGGAGATTGACCTATCCAGGTAAGAAGTTTAACCTATCCGAGTCAGCAGATTAACCAATCCAGATTATCAGTTTAAGCTAATCAATTCAGGATAAATTCTTCTAAAGCAATTCAGAAAATAAAATGGTTATGAGTTTAAGCTAATCAATACATCTAAAGCAATTCAGAAAATAAAATGGTTATGCGTTTAGGTTAATCAATTCAGGATCAATTCATCTAAAGCAATTGGTATACATGCACTTTAGCGATAAAAGGTACTTCCCTGCTTAAAATTACAAATGTTTTTGCAGAAATGAGTTCAGAGGGGACCCCTTATTCATTCTAGTACACTACTTTCATCCTCCCCAATTTCCTTACATTATTATTTCAAGTTACGTAAGGTGAGGATTGGTCAGGTTAGGTAAGATTAGGTTAGGTTAATTTATTGCATCAGGTAGGTTAATATCCAGTCTCGGGTAGGTCAATCTTCATTCTCTGATAGGTCAATCTCCATTTTTGGATAGGTCAATCCCCATACTCAGTTAGGTCAATCTCCATTCTCAGATAGGTCAATCTCCATCCTCAGATAGGTCAATCTTCAGTCTCGGAGGTCAAGGTCCCAAAAACCCAAAATCGCTATAAAGTGCATTTTTACCCATAATACAAGATTAGCCAAACTTCAAAAGTAGGTTATTTTAATGTTCATAAAAAAAAATTAGGTTTAAAATAAGTACTGTACCGTAGGTGAAACAACATAATATCCTGAAAAATTAAAAAGTTCAATTACCTTTCTCTGACAATGTGATCAATTGAGAAGACTGGACGATTTTCCTTCAAAACTTCAATTTTTGCTGTATCTTTCAGACGAATAGCTTTTTCCTTTCTTTTGATGTATGCCTAAGAAATGAAAGGAAACATTAGTTCCAACTAGGCTGATCTAAACTTTTATAGGTTTAAATATTTTAATCTATCATTTATGCTAAAATATAAAAGTCTGAATAAGTTTATTAAGATTACCTATGGGAATTTAACAGCTGACAATCATAGACTGATTTCAGTAATTGAAATTACTAATTTTAAGATTAAAGGGCGCAACAGACACAACTTTTTCGCCAACTAGTAAGTGCTTAATGAAAATCAACAAATAGAGTGAAAGGGGCGGGGCCTAAATCATTAAGTACAAGTCAAGCGCTGACTCTTCCAAATCAATCATAGCGCTATTTTCCAACTTGTTAGTGGACAACTCCAAAGGGTAGTTGTGTTCGTGGCCATCTTAAAAAAAAAGTTATATTTTAATTAATATTTTCGCCATTTCAATGAAATAACAATTGTTTCATTCCATAGAAATTAGTATTTGATTTATAATACCCGCTAAAAGCACAAAGTAAAGCTTTCGAAGGATATTTCCAGGCTAGTTAGTCCATAAGTGGCAACTTCTTCAATGCAGTGTGGCAGGGTGTAAGTTTGAAAGTTGGACTTACTGCAATATTAAGCCGTACCACGTC
>JAQIWE010001098.1:0-17272 GCA_034698565.1 Campodea plusiochaeta
AACAGGTGTTTAAAGTGGAGTACAAAATCATTATTGTTTGCTGTTTGTAAAGGTTTAGCACTGTTAACATATCAAGCTCTTTACAAATAAAGCTATAATCACTTCTATGATATAATACATGGTGTATGAAGCAGATGTACTTAATAAATTTAATTTGAACTCTTTCTAACAAATTTTGAAGTTCTAAAGTATGAGGATACCATATGCAAAGCGCATACGTTAGGTGAGACCTAGCATAAGCAAAATATAAAGTTTTTAAAGTAACAATCATAAACATATATCTAAAAGCAAACAACATAATGTAATGTTAAGCATGTCACCATCACTACGATGCTTCTGAATGTGACTTGTCTCAACAATCCCTGGCCCTCGTTTCACCGCCCCTAGTCCACTACTACCAAACAGTCCTTTCAAATGCAAATAACACAAATACACAATGTAAAATAATACACGCCATAGTACAGCCTGTACAGCTGCTGTATATAGCTGTACGATTTACTATTCAAGAGTGTTTGAAAGCAAAACTTTAGTCCAACGTACTCATCTGCATATTATCATATACTGATAACAAAAGTCTACGGATATTATCATATGAAATGATGCTACAAGTGATGCTGCATATGAAATGATGCTACAAGTGATGCTGCATATGAAATGATGCTACAAGTGCTGGATGTTGGAATTATGAGATATATTTACATTTCTGTCAAACATGATGGCAATCGTGGAGTTTTAACAGCAAGATGAAGGTGATATAAGATGAAGGTACTGTGTTCATATTTTGAAAATAAGAGTTATGGGATATTGTTAGTGATTTTTGTGGTTCATGAAAATTACTTCACAATTATAAAGGAAATTGAAAAATATATAATGTGCTATTTGACTGATCAGTGATGTGAACATTATACATTTATATTGTTTATAACATTACATAATAAGTTACATAACTATAATTAGTGGTCAAATAGGAAATTTACAGATTCTATTAATATTCTGATTATTATAATTATCAAAGTTTTACGAATTGTTTCTAAATATATTCAACTGATTTTATTTTGGTTTTTACTATTTTCATTATACAGATTTAAGTAATAATAACTGGAACCTTAGGGAAGAAAACCTATATACTTGAAACCTCCACATCTATTTTTTGAGTTTGTTGAATTTTCCTGTACCAATTCCAAAAATGTACCCTACGAAGAACCCGTATGAATACAAAACACATCCAGCAGTATAGGATATTTGCACATGACTACACAATACACTACTGTAGCTGTATAGCAGAGTAGCAACTCAACTGAATGTATTGGCTGGCAGCCATATTGTGAGGGCCTCTCCACGGAAATGGTAGACAAGCATGATACTATACTGGCTGCTATTGAAGACCAACTTACTGGAAGGAATATAAACACTGAATAACACTTTCACTTCAATTAAACAAACAGTTGTCAACAAATTAACACTTTCTAAACAATCCAAGCGAAAGAATACGAACAAAACTAAAAAAGACAAATATATTTCTTTCTTTCTTGCAGTAGATTATGATTATAGAATAGAATAGTCTTTATTTCTCCAGAAAATGACGACATTGCAATATAAACATTATTGTCTCTTCTTTACGAACAACAAAAAATAACACAACAAACTTTCCAGAAGAATTTTCAGAAGAATATTACACATTATTAGCCAACAATCAATTTAAATTCTCTATAATCAACAATGAGTCAGTAAAGTAATAATAATTTTTATAATACCACGATGTTAACATATTTGTTGTTTGCGTATAATAATTGCTAGAGAGCAACTTCCCACTTGAGAAGGTATGTATAATATTATTATGAAACTCGATCTCGAAATTACTTTCGTGTTCCATGAAAACAAACTCTACAAGTATTTTATTTTCTAAATGCGCGATAACTCCAGGATAAAATTACATTTAATTAATGTTATGAACATAACGATATCAGGTTTTCCACAAAACTGGACTTTCTGACCATATAGCATTCAGCATATCAAAGTATGCTGAGCATATCATCAGAGAACTCTTGTTGGAATTAAAGCGGGTATGACGTAATAGAATTACCGTTGTAGGAAATAACTGTATCCGGTGAAAGGATATTGTGTAGTCCTATAAGTTCATTATTGTAGAGTCACCCTTCCTCTCTTGTATACATAACCACATTATAAATAGCGTGGTGACAGAGTAGCAAGATATTTATGTCTGCTGGCTATCTGCTTTAATTCTGCTATTCATAATCTATATTTCATTGTGTACTCCCAAAATCAAAGTTATCACGCTTCATTTTCGAATACAAACATTACGTAAAAGAAGATATAGAAAGAAAATAAAAAAAGGTATGTTAGCAGAGACGAACAAAGAACGTTATTCCTGATGACCTTGAATACAGTAGTAATAATTATAGGTAATTTTTTTTAAGAAAATACGTCATGTTCACTCATGTTTTAATATCTTGTTCCGGATATTAAGACTATCATCTTCCTTAAAACTGAATAAGCCATTCATTCATATGCTATACAGTAAAAGAACTTTACATAGGACCATGATAACATATGACAATTTAAAAAAAATCATGTAAGTGTGTTATATCTCCGTTCTAAATACATTTGATTTTATAGGCAAATAAATAGTTGAAGAAATCCAATAAGATAATTAGAGGTATTATAGTGATGAGAAGTTTTCATGTACCTTAATGTCACTATAACATAACATTAAATCGTATAAGTTCACAGTTTTCTAATTACTCAAATATTTCATTAACTATATTATTTTTACCACACGATTATGTTTTTATACAAAACAGGCCAATGGTATAAAACAAATATTAATAAAAGCCTTCCATTAAAACATAGTTGCTGTATACTTATCTTATACAGTATATAAAACTTCGTAAAATAACCTGTACATATATACGTAATTACGTATATGGCTTTGCTGCCTTACATACAGTATAATACTCGTATTTAGCACTGTATGAGTTTATAACGTTGATACCCTTACAGTAAAACCGCAAAAACACTATGGAGAAGAGAGAGAAAAATACCCAAATGAACCCTTTCTGCTTAATTCAGTTTTTAATTTATGAAATCGATCTTCTGCTTGCATGATGAATGATTTCTCATTGAGTATTTGTCTCTCTCCAAAGTTCATTCTGTCTCTTGGCATCCTGCCGCATCAATATACAGTATAGGGAGGATTGGTGTATTGTACTTTCTGTAGAGATCAAAAGATTTGTAGAGTTGTATTGACTTAACTTGGAGGAATAACTTTTGAACTCGCTGAGGATAAAGAATGCTTTCTGGTGTATTTGTTTTCGATGGTCTTTTTTGTAAGAATATTTTGTCGCAATAATTATTTTCTTTATCAGTTAGAGAAATAAAGTGTTTTAAGATAATTATTCACAAATAAATAAAGTTATAGCTTAAAATTGAACTATGGTATTTTAATAGGATTATTTTAGAGAAGGCAAAGGGGGACAATATACAATGTTCATATTAACATGGTTTTACCCCTAGCGGTCGATACAACAATAAATACACAAATAAAAATTTACCTTTGCCTTCTCTAAATATTAACATTTAAATTAATGGGTTATTGGCAGTTTTCTAGAGTATATAGTCCTTCCCTTTATCTTTCGTATACACATAGTATAATGTGACTATTGAGATGCAACTTTAAAGCATGATTAAAAATGGTGTGGCAGGTTGGCCAAGTGGCTAAGGCGCTCGCCCGGAGAGCGAGAGGCGTCGGATTCGATTCCCATATCTGCCCAAATTTTTATTTGTATATTTATTGTTGTATCGACCGCTAGGGGTAAAACCATCTTAATATTGACATAGCATTATATCAATTATTTTTAAGCAAGCTTTGTAAATTACCAGTTCAAATGTTACTATTTTATTTTAAATGCTCCCAAATATGTATTTATATTCCAGAAATACAGTAATAGAAAAATTACCAACTTTCATAAGTTTCGTATTACCAAAAAGAGTATAATAACAAGTGGAATATAACAAACTATCTCGTAGATAATTAATTTGTCATGAAGAGGATATAAATTTCAATGAAATGACTGTTTCAATTTCAGACGAAATACAATAGAGAATAATTGTAATTATACAGACTTGTAATTTCTATTGTATCTATAAAATTAGTTTTGTGTTGATTGATCTATTATGTACAGTCTTATTAATAACTTTTAGGCTGAAAATACTATATAATGGTGACTGTATATATTCTGAAACATTGAAAACAATATTAGGTTATTAATTCGAGTTTTTAAGAAATCAATTTTATACATTAAGAAAATTATAAGATATTGTGCGCGAACAAGTATGTTTTGGGAAAACGAACAAAGTCGTATTCAACAATGTTAGCTTACAGAACCTTAAATATTGTGTTTACAAAAATACGTGTGGATAAAATAAACTTGTAAATATTTACTTTTTTCCCCAATATAATTGTCAAAAATAAAAAAAACATTGTAATGAAACTATATATTATATCTTTTTATGTCTACCATAATTGTAAAGAGCTAATAATATGTATTTTATGTTTGAATATATCACTAAAACCTTAATAAAATGCAATAATATTTTTAACATTGATATTCTTATTGAACCTCTGAGCACCATTACCAGATGAGAAATATTTTGTAGCTCCCAAAACTCCAATATTGTACAGTGAATACATTCCACAGTTCTCCTGTATAGTTATAATTTGATTTTCGTTCACGTACTACACATTGAATATAGAAGAGCTGTAACATTGGAAATGTCATGTAGACTGATTTCAATAATCAAGTTTTTGATTTCATATTCTTTTGCTACATTAATCCCAGAAGCTTCATTTCAAATATCTCTCTCATGTGAAATGTTAAATTATACAGTATACTGTAGGGATATGAGCTGATGTACGAAGGTGTGCATTTAGTTGTCATCCATATTATAGTGAAGATAAAAGTTTTGTGTATTGTGTTAATGTGATAATAACACAGTTTTCTATTAATACTGAAAGGAGTTGATGATCAGAAATTGCTATAACGCGCAAAGTTAATTTATATTATACGAGGGTGTTCCAAAAGTAATGGTACTGTTTTTTCAACACTTGACCAGGCAACAAATAATTTTATATATGTCAAATATTTCATTCAACTTGATCGGTTGAGGCGGTCCTGAGCTATCCCAGCTTTTAAATATATGTTCTGGTACCTCATAGCTTTAACAATGATAGCAATGATAGTCGATTATTAGAAAACAAAATTACTTTCTCATTATTTTGTCTTAAATCACTACATCAAGACCAATAAACTCCTTATAATCGCCAATAGTGTGACTGTTCCAATCATGCATAAATCCAGAAACATTCCCTCTCAACCAGAAACGAAAAAAAAACTTCCAATAATATCTCCAAATAATATTTTCATTTCTCAGAGATCATCTGCCCCCTTCCTCCAGTGCAATTTCCAGATTTCCTGTTCTTCGCAATAAAAGGAAAATGCGATTTTTGGCATCAGGGGTAGAGAGAGATCTGATACTGTTCTCTCTCTCTCTCTGGATGTTGGCGCTTGTGAAATAAGTGGCAGAATAAAGGAAAGGGGATAAGGAACGAAAACACGAGGAGGGGGAAAGGGGATTAGGGGTTGAGGGGAAGTTGGGGAGATTCCGTTGGAAGTGACATCAGCCGTAGAGTGAACTTTCTTCTGCTTTTTGAAGGAAGCTGCTTGGTGAACAGTAACACCAAGATAGTTGTGATACTGAAGCACTGTCAGCGATATTATCTTCTTTTTATGACGAGGGGCTATTGCTGTTGCTTCTAAATATGGCAGTTTAAGATGAAATATTAACATTTAATGAATTCTGCTGTCAATCCAATCACTTGATTATTAACAGAAAGTCAGAAATATTTTGTTCTTAGGAAAATGAAAAAGGATCAACTATTAAACTGTCATATTTTCTGTATATTTTATTATTACTTTAGTAGTGTCAACTTAAAACATCGTGTTCAAATCTTCCATTTGACAAAGAAGAAAATAAGGAATGATAATTACAGAACAAATGAAAACCATAATTATCTTCATTTAGCCGTTCATTCTAACTGAGAAATGTCTGGATTAAATAATCTAAATTAAAGTAAAAAAAATGACAAAAGGTATTAATTTTAGTTCTTGTCTGCACTCTATTGACTATGTAATGATACATTAAGGTCTTCTTAGAGTGATACAAAGTTAATTACTGATATTAGATCTTCGTCTTGTTGTCTCATATTTCCAATCTTTCTTTACTTTTCCATTCCTGGAAATAAGTTAATTAAGAAATCGGAAATACAAGACCTGATCATCCAAGAATGGACATTTGATATTAACAATTACCACGTGCGTAGGTTAAATTACTATCTGTAAATGTAGAAGTAGCAAAAACTTAAATATTCTGACAAAGCCTCATTTAAACCATTTAAGTTAATACTTAGATGGCTTAGCCGCTAGCGGTCGATACAATAATAAATACACACAGAAAAAATAGGGCAGATGGCTGAGACGCTCACCCGGAAAACGAGAGGCGTTGTGTCCGATTCCCACATCTGCCCAAAATTTTATTTGTGTGTTTATTGTTGCATCGACAGCTAGTGGTTAAACTATTCTAATATTTAACATTGCATATTGTCCCCTTTGCATTCTCTAAATACTAAACCAACAATAATTTATCTTGCTATTTCAGAAATCTCCATTTTTTTCTTCTTAAACAATAACCTTTGACTTTCGTTTTCTTTCAATATAACCTTTAACTTTTGTGTGAATTGAAAGATAACTTACAGTCACATTTACGTCGTCTGCAAGCCTCCTGGACCAATAGCGTTATAGGGAATGGGACGACAGCCAACTACTAACAGAAGATAACAGCTAGAAAAGTGAAAAAAATCTGAGAAAGTCTTCTGAGAATCGATATTTCAAACACAAACAAGCAGTAATTGGTACAATTGATACGACGGAATTGCAGTTATTAGAAAGGCGTTATAGTTAGGTGGACTATTGACTCTGATAACTACAGAGAAAGTTTTTTGCTGGATTTTTTTGTCTGTTTGCAATAGGTAATTAATTTTTTGTAAATTGTTTTGTGAGTTTTCAGCTAAAATAAAATGTTAACTATTGCTTTACGGAGAAGAAATACAAATTTTGTCTAATTTATCTTTCAATGCAGGAAAATAAATTGATTTCATGGTATGCTTGAAAGTCACCTGAAAGAATTTTTCGATCTTGTCTACAAAATTTTCTTTACTTGCTGGGAAAAATTACTAGATGACTGGATGTAATAATACTCGTGCAAATAACATGATTTCTTTTTGAAATCATCAAACTTTTGAGAGGAATGGCTATTATTCAAAAGTTTGATGATTCCAAATTGTAATAACCTCTGTTGCTCTCCAGTAAAAACTTTTCCATGATTTCTTAATCGCCATTACGGGAAAATACTGATTAAACATTTCAGTGAAAACAAATAAAGAATCTAGTACGGTACAATGAAGCATTTCACTATTTGCTGTTCAACACAGCATTTCCACTCTGATAATTTCCTGTGACTATTTGCATTGTCCTCCTACACCGTAGTCCATCCTATCTTCCTCCATCTTCTCCTCTCCTCTCTCTGTGTGGCATGTCTAGGTCGATAACCCTTTCCACTGCCTCAAGCGAAAGAATAAAACCTCTTCCACGTACTACTACTACTCTTATACTCTGAGTATTGTACGTTCTACAACGGCAGCTGGAGAATGTGCTACAAGTACGGTGGGAGGACACTGGATAGGGCATTGACCTTTGCATAAAAACGAATGTTCATTTTATTTCTTGTCCATCAATATATCTTCATTAGTTCGAATGTTCCATTCTCCTTGCTCTGTAGTTTGTCATTTATTGCTTAACGTTTTGCCGATGAGACTTCTTCGATCAAATGTTTCAATACTTTTAGAAGAGATTATACCATCACGAATACTTTTGATTAATCAACAAAACTATCTGTAGAAATGAAATATGTCATCTAACTTATTAATAAATTTGAGATTAAGATTCGAAAATAAAATTGATTTTTACTCGCTTTTGCAAGTTTCAAAAGAAATCAACCTGACTCTTACTTACTTTAGATTTCACAGACTTGTAAGACCTAGTTTAATTTCATAATGGAGTGCCTCTTACAGCCGGTACTGAAACTTACACATCAAAATTACGAAAACTTAACAAATGAAATAAATTTTGTTTTACAAGGGAAAATTAAAACAAATATTGTACAGTAGTTAATTTTAGAATTTTCATAATTTCAAAATATCTTTTTGTCAAAACACCCTCGATGCCCACGTAGAATCTCCAGCATATTAATTATCTTATACTGCATCAAGACCAAGCTACATTAGACTTTCCGGATATACTGTTATAGCTACTACTGCGAATAGTAAATGGAAATATACGAGTAGAACTCTTCACATTCAGACATTGTATTAGCATTACAATGCAACACAGAAATAGACTTTGTAAAGGTACAGCCTTGTGATCATGTGATGTGCTTCTAACATTGCATTGTCGTAGGAGATTTACTTAACAATACTCATTTTAAAGTTACACTTTCACTTTCATTGTTAAATCCTACTCACATGTGCAGCCAGATGAAAATAAACAACTTTTACTCATTTAGTTGTTCTATTTACTATAGTACATTTTGTTTGAGTTCCTTTGCAACATTCTAACACTAACAACAGTTCCTACAGCACTCACTAGGATCTCTGATGTTTGTTTTTCTTCCTCGTTCATACTTTTACTTTCCCTTCCATACACTTTAATGGAGTTTTGAATATTTTTAATGAGATTCACTGTTTGTTCTTTTCTATATTGTAGCCGAAAGGAGAGATAACAGCGCCATGCAATTACGGTGGTAGGAATGTGTAAACATTTCTTTTTGTTTATTTTAAGATTTGAGGATTACCAAGATGGCCGAAGAAATACTTAAAAAGAGAGATTTCAAATGTTGTGGCAATTTAAGATTGCAAAGAAAGTGGAAATGCTGAGAACTTTGAATTCGTGCTAGCAAATGGAGTAGATATTTCAATATTTTCTAAGCAACTTCATTCATATAGTATTAAGAGTTTTCACTATAACATTATAATATTGTTTTAGAGGGCAGATGTCTCAGAAAAATAAATGAGACAGGGATTCAGTTTTTAAGACAATATTGTTAAACGTGTTCTAATTAAAAATAATGCTTATACTTATTGTGTTAAAATCAATTTCCTGTTAATAGATCATAATTTTCAGTGTTTTTGTTCATTTTCCACAGTGAGTGATCTGTAGCATAATCTCTGTATCGCTCAACTGAGCAATATTTTATCGGACTTCATTAAAGACCAGCTACTAATTTCCACCATTTAAAGACAGAAAAGCTAATTTACAACCTTGCACTCATTTTACTTTTTCACCTGTCATAAAAATTTACAAATCTTTCTTTCTAAAAATAAGTCTACATGACATCCTTCTAGTCCCCCCCATGCAAATTACTAATGCTTGCCAACCCATGCAAATTACTTGAAAGTCATCATAATTCACTTCATCTTATTCTCACAAAGAAATCCTAAATAAGTCCTTTTTCTTTTTGCACCAATGATAAATACTCTTATAATCTTTCCACTTCTTTTGCAAAGGGAACAAAAGAATTTCTTCCTTCTCGTGTGAAACGTCTTATCAAAGATAAAGAAATATTTTATTTTATATTCAAAGGAAAAGAATTTTACTTTCTAAAATATATTCTCCTTTGTGCGAGAAGATAAAAAAGATCGTTGTAGTGATTAATTGGGCTTAATTTGTCCTTCTACTCTAACGCCCTTTAGTGAAGTGGGCCTTTTATCGAAAAAGAAGAGGAATTTATTGTATCCTAAGTTACTACAGGGAGCCTCTGTACTGTACTGTACCCTATAGTGTTGTGTGGCTACATAGAGCGGTTGCAGAGGAAATGAATATTGTATGATTGCCTTCACAACTGTTGAAAGTTGGAAGGGGGATTATAACCACGAGAAGGGAAATAAGACCCGTTGTGGGTTTTGGAGAACTCAGAAAAGAATAGTTTAATATTCAAGATTATCGCGTGATATAATAATAAATACTGATATGATATAAAGTAAAATGTGCAGTTTGAGCATGTCAAAACTTGATTTTATCAGTTTATGACTTATAGCGTGCTTGACGAGAGATCATTCGTTTTCAAATGGAAAATAGTTATTACAATGTAGGTCGAAACTTGAGAAGATAATTTCTGAACAAATATGCTGTTAAACTTTACACGACTAATTTGGCAACGCAGCAGACACACGTATATGATTCAGTTGAAAAATGTACAAATTATAATTCGTTCATCATACACAAGAAATGGACAAACAAGAACGAAACTATTCTGTTGTAATTCTAAAGTTATTAAAACCAACTTAAAAGTAACATTGCACATTGTTCCTTTTGCTTTTCTTTATATACAGTTATAAATAAATGTTCAGCACATAATTACATTGATTCGAAAACTAATGATTTATAACAACACCTACTCTTTGTTAATGTTCCAAAACATGAGAAGTGTTGATCATCCTCACATTGCTACGCTGTACATAATCCCCCATCACAAATCACTTTCCTTTAAAACCTCATGATGACGTCACAGCTGTATAATACAACCATAACACTACATTCTCATTCTTATGTATGAATTCAAACACCGCCTAGCAGATAACTTCTCAACTACAGTTTAACAAATCGCTTTGCTGCTGTAGAAGATGACTCTGTACAATAAAGCTTGATAGCCTCAGCCATCAGTGACGACTTATGCCCGAATAATTTATTAATATTGTATTTTTAGTGTTTTCCTCTCGTACGTAGTGGTGGATATATTTATCAGCTGATTGATTTTCGTCTGCTGCTGTTGGATTTCCAACATGGCGTAGTGTTAAGTGAATCGTGAGTAAAACAGATTGGCATTTGGGGGGTTACAGAGAGGGGATTTAATGGTGACTGAAATCCATTTTAAAGTGGGATGAATTGGACAAGCTTCGATTTAGGTGAATGAGGATTAACACGAATGCTTTTAACTATCGAAGTGTAGGTGGTGCTGTCTTTCACTCAAGTGGACACTTACTATTAGTGGATTTTCAATGTTACAAACACATATTATGATGACTTTTTTGGGTCATTCAAAGGACTTCTAAGACTTAAAGCGACTTTAATCGCTTAACGAAATGTATACAGACATACGAAGATTTGAGTTTGTGTACCAATAACTAACATAAATGTGTTTCATAGCTCCATGTCATAATTATTTGAGCTTGAATCCATCGCAAGCATTCCCAGACAGAATCAGAGTTTACTACGTCTATTAATGTATTAATAATAATAATATCTCCGAAATAGTATTTCTCATTATACAATGCATGGTAATAAAATGTAAGGTTAGGTTGTAGTTTTAGTCAACGATATCAATATTATGACATCATGTCACACTATGACATCATGTCACACTATGACATCATGTCACACTATGACATCATGTCACATTATGACGCTAAACCGATAGAAATATATTTTTCATGGGTTTCATTCCCCTTTAGAATCAGCAGTTTCACTTTACTTTTTAACAGCATTTCATAGCTATTTAAGTGTGGGGCGAAAAATTATATGATTTCAAATATAATTATTACGACGGAGGCTAAATGGCTCTTTTCTTCTATTAAATAGTTCTGCTTGAGTTTAACCACTTACGGAAACACAATATTTCTTCAGGACGTTTCTCACAATATTTCTTCAGGGATTTTTTTTTTCACTCCTTTCTATGTACAGTTGATAAAGCTTTTTCATTGATAAAGACGAAACGTCCTGAACAAATATTGTGTTTCAATAAGTGGTTAAACCCAAGCAGAACTATTTAATATTATTTCAAATATATTTGCTGTATATATTGTTTTACCCCTTTTAAAACCAGCATACAATATAACAAAATGAAACAAAATAAGTGAACTTCCACTAAATATAGTTGAAACGTATAAAGCAACAACATACACGTTATGTTGTTGCTATAGCATTAAGTAGATAGAAACCACATGTTATAGTCCAGCGATATATTAAAGGTGTAAACTGTAGTTTTAAAAGTGCTTGTGGCTATTGACTGAATCGCTAGCAACGTGTTGATTTTTCCACATTTCGCTCACAGCAAGTAACAGGATACATTTCACGTCAGAATGTACTTTTATACGTATGTTTGGACTTTCTACTGTAATGGAAAGGTTGCTGAAAGTTTGAAAAGTATTGTATAGTAAATAAGTTTCGTTGCTGATGTGGACTCATTAAAACTTGGAAATGTTGAAAATGGAGTTTATAGTCAAACTGAAATGCATATTTATATTTGGAATATCATTCATAATAAAACATAAACAACAGTGTAAATGTAATAATATATGGAATGGGTATTTTATATATAATAATATACAAATGTTTATTAACACATTGTTTGACATTATACAAATAGCCAGATGACTCAGTTAGCAATGACACATAACAATGACAAAATTTATAGTATATTAAAGTTGGATTATTTTAGTATTGAAGTCAAATCTTTTCCTCTTGATATAAATGGTTTTAATAAATGGTGAATCTCGTAGAACAAATAGAGCTACTTCCTCAGTATTGGGTAATTATGTGAGTTACTGCAAAATAATATTATAGAAATTATACAGACAGTGAGAGGATAAATTATTTCTTAGATATAACTCTGTAACATCTTCAAGATTATCAGAATAAAATATTAAATAGTTAACTTCAGTTCGTGTTTTCATAACGCTATTTCTAATAGACAGTATAATGTCAATTTGTGGTAAAAAAAATACAGTATATTACATTTAATTAATTTAATTCTAATACTATTTGTAGCTCTTGTAGATATGTACAAATCAGCGTAAAACAACTTGATATTTCATCTACAAGAGAAAAAAGAACATCCCCAGATTTAAAACCTTCCACCATAACTGACTGAGTAAATATAGACATGTCTGAGTGAGAAATACACTCGTCCTATACAGTCATGTACTAGCAATAACAGACAGTATGTACTATAGCAATAGCAGACGTTATAAACTCTTTTATATATTCTACCTTCAGCCATCATATACTCTAAAGAGAGACTGACTGCTTCTATATGACTGTCTCAGCGTTTTCACTTAGAAGGTTCTTTTCACTGCACTTCAGCGCCTTCAGAACGCTGCGGTGTACTTAGAAACTACAGGGAGTGATAGAGTGGCAACATTTTTAATTTGTGGACACAACTTTAATGGAAAAGACTTTTTCTACAACAGAAAGAAACGAAAACTGAAAGGAACTCCTGTCTATATACAGTTGGCGTAGTTCTCAATACACCTGACAGAGGACTAAATGTTGATATGATATGATAAATGCCAGGCTTAGCATTGTGCTGTTGCTTAGTAATCCACGTGAATTATTTCACGCAAGATTCAAAGTTTTTATACGGTTTTTGAATATCGCAGCACTTGTTGAAGCCACTATATCCTCAGTTAGTTTATTCCACTGCACTGTAACTCTCTGGAAAAACTGTTCATTGATTTTGTTTTCTTATAACTTTTTTTTAAATAGTTGTTACGACGAGTGTCCTCGGGTTTGTTTTAGGGTGCATGGTGACAGAAACTTTTCACTTTTGATTGGTAATAGTCCACGTCGACTTCGCGATGGCGTTGATTTATGGGAGAGATCGAAATTTGGGGCATAGTTTTGCTCAGCGACGCTGTACTTTATTTGCTTACTTTAATAAATACAGAAAAAATACAAATAGTACCGAATTATACAAAATCAAACTTTTTGTGAAATGAGATGACAGTATATATAAAATCAAACTGCTTGTTTTATTCTAAACTGTCGTGGTTTTTCGATGGAAATATAATTACTGGGCTTTTAATTACGCGTACAATAATAATAATAATGACATCTTTTTTAATGAACTCGCAACCTACATATTAGTTATGTATTAGTAATGAAAAAAATGATTTTTTACAGTAAATATATAAAAGTATATATGTATCGAACTTACATAAAAATAAACAATTTGCGTAATTTGCAATATCACGTGGTGAGATCTTGTAAATCACAAAACGTTTCTTTCGTTAAGAGGATATACTTATTGCGATAACCTATTTTCTGACTTCATGGTCACACAATGACCTCCTCCAATCCCATCTGTAAACTTCTAGTACACCAATAAGACCTTCTCATAATATTATTACACTCACAGCCGTCATTCATATACTGTAGCACATTATATTCTTCTGAAGGTTACTCGCACACTTCTTCTCGAATTAAAGTGACACGTCATTGCATTTCGAATCTTCTAAGAAACTTTTTATTATTTCTGATGAAATGGAAGAAAACTTTTATTTTAATTATTTTCAATGAACTTCTGTCACTAACTTTATATGCTTGAGGAAAAGATGTACAGTTTAATCAGTTTGGAAGATTTTCAGTTTTTTCATTAGATTTTGTTATACAGTAAAGTGATATGGAGAACGTAAAATTAAACAATCATTGCAGTATAGCATAATTATTAAATCGTTCTTTTTGGGTTTAACCTCTTATTGAAACACAATATTTCTTCAGGACGTTTCGCCTTTATTATAATGAAAAGGCTTTATCAACTGTACATAAAAACGAGTGAAAAATTTCAGTCACTCTTTTTATGTACTGTTGATTTACCATTTTCGTTAATAAATTCGAAATGTCCCGATGAAATATAATTGAGTTTCAATAAGTGGTTAAACCCAAGAAGAAATATTTAATAGAAGATAATGCCACTTAGCCTCCGTCCCAGGCTAGCATATAGCATAATTATTTAAATTTCTTGAAAACTTATTTTTCATGGTTACTACAACGAATTAATGAACGTCATCGATTTCATTTCTTTTCTAATGACTTCGGAATAAGTCAAAATGATAAAAACTTACTTTTATTTTACAGAACTCAAAGGGGAACAATATGCAATAGAAATTATAATAATAAGATGGGTATAACTCCCAAGTAGTCGATACAATAAACGAGTAGTAGATACAATAAACGAGTAGTCGATACAAGAAACGAAGTGCATAACTGTGACATAATGTGATTTAATTCCAACATAAGCTTAGTTTTTATTGTATTTATGGTATTAACCTTTGGGGGTTAAACCACCCTATTAATAATAAAACGGACTTCTATTGATTGTAAAGCATAGTAAAAAGAACCCAAAAATCACTCTCTGTTTGTTATTTCCTCCAATGATACATTCCTCATATTTGTTTACTTTCAGCAGTCAGAAAGTTACAAAACAACTTACAATAACAAATATCCATCTAGCGGAGAAAGTTTGAAGGATTGATTTCAAAAGTACAGTAAGAGCATTCTTTCGGATTTGAATGTTTTCACAAGAAATCAAAATTTACTCCTTTTTTTGGATATCTTCTTTCTTATTTACATCAGTTGGTTTATTTTTCCCTTTCCTATACCATGACGACGTAAAGGCATCAGTAATCTAATAAATCCTTTTTTTATCTTTGAAATATCGAAGGATAACCTAACTGTATTTTTCTACTGGAAAACAGAGGATGAACAGTAAATGGAATTTCAAATGAAGCAATTACATTTTAAAAGTAATGTTACATAACATGACAAGCATATCGATATAATGAAAAATACAGTTTATTAAGTGCGGAAAATAATTTATTATCACTAAAACTATATGTATTATTGCTATATAAATCACATAAAAATATCCCTTTTAACTATTCCATGTGAAAGTGCTCTATCTTTGGAACTTAATTTCAATACTAAATTATTTCGTATTCTGAAATATAGTTTTGTATATTTTTCAAAAGTTCATAGTCTCATACTATTACTAGGGTTTTGTAAACAAATCTGACATTTTTCTGAGGATAATCAATAAAACGTATGAACTATAAGAGGGTTATATCTAAAACTAAATTATTAAAGGGAATGTCAAAAAACTTTTCTAACTTCAATGTTTTTGAACACCAAAACAACTTTGCAGAAAACCATCTCTGAAAACACATGAAAGCAATATTTCCAATCATCTGCAACTGTTAACTCCCTCCATACGTCCTGTTGGACACACTTGCTCATCCTTCCCTATATCTCAAAGTAATTGTTGGTTATCATTTCGTCACCTTTCGGTTGAACAAGCAACCAATCGATTCCATGTCTCTCTACCTACAGTAGGTTAGGTTATCTTTCTACTACCATGTCGTCGGCGAAAATATGATTTCCGCTCACTCTAAATATGATTTCCGATATGGTCGGTAGATGGTAGGTCGATCGGAAGGGGTAAGAGGTGAAAGGACTTCTCTTTCGTATAGGGTTGGAGACAAGGGTTAAAATAATAATTACACGGGTCAACAGATATATTTATGTCATATAGGTGATAGTAGAGCTGCTTTAAGGTACGCTGTATACACGATTAGCTGATTCAAAATTATACGTTAATAGTTTTCTCAACCTGCTCTAAAGTGCATTTCACTTAAAGAAACTTGTGATTAGTATATTAAAGGGCACAAATAAGCAGGAGTGACACTAGTGACCCCATCACTTGGTCAAACGGAAAGTGATCAAACTCTCAGCAGTTAATTTTATTGTTTTCTAAGCGTTTCTTCAAGAGGAATTAGATCTTTGCTTTCGTGGTTTGGCTCAGATTCATGAGCTTAAAATAATAAAAGAGACTAATTTCTTTGGTAAATAGAGAAAAACTGACATCACATTTGAAATGAACAGTGCAGCGAATCTACCCAAAGTATATTTAAGATCTGAGCCATTAAATAGTTATTTGTTTGATCGGTCACACGAGGCACAGCGAGAGGCTTCGGGTAGTAATTTTCTTTTGCCTCTTATTGTTATATAAGAACCCCTAATTGTTAAAGGGACTGGATAGCGAAATAGATTTTCTTTAATTTTATTGTACTGATAGTACTAATATTTCTATAACATTTGGTAAACAAAATTATCATTCTACTATTTTCCGTTCATGAGAAATGGCGATTTTTAAATATAAACATCTGAAGAGTTACCTGTGAAGTGAAATTTTGGATCTAAGTATGTAATAGCTTTACAACAACCGAACACTTTTTATTAACTGAAGCAATTTATTTCAAGACTTTTAAAAAAAGAATGATCAAATTCCGACTTACTGTTTACAAGTT
>JAQIWE010001099.1:0-17244 GCA_034698565.1 Campodea plusiochaeta
ATGCACAGGAAAAGTTGTATTTTTAATTATAGAGTGATTTTCCTATATTTCACCTGCTTTCTATACACCATGCACGGTCATTTTGGATTAGTTGAACCACCAGGATCGCTTTGCGTGCAATAGGCGAATTGGTTGAATTAACCATTCATTTCTCTCGGTATTGCGAGTAAATTTCCTTTGAATTAAATAACTAAATAGCGTTGTATCTCAAGCATATTCCACTCAAAGAAATGTGTGAATTCTGTGAGTGAGCGGAGGAGCTTCTCTTCTTCATACGGAAAACGACCACACTCTCTCCGGTAGTTACTTTTATCCCCATGAAAAAGTACACCTCAATTTGAGTGGAATACAATTAAGTTTTTCCAATATATTCCTTGTTAGATTGCATTTCTTCCAATAATGCGATAAATTTTTCCAGAATATTAAGTCTGTATATAAATTAAATTCGAAGAAATATAAATTTCCCCTCAGCAGTATTTACTTGACGTAGTTCAATGCTACACACCAGAATTCTGTATTTTAATTAGCAATCCAAAAAATCCAAACACATTAAATTTACATGATTTAGAAACTTGGCAAATTTATAAGAAAAATGAATCACCTTATACTGTAGTTCAAATTACCGATGAAAACTATCGCGAGGTATATATGATTATTCATTTGTGAGCATACGATACCACCGTATATAACTGCCGGTATACAGGCCATTGCAGTGAACTTCAATATCTGTCAATTCTGAGAATAGCTATTAGGATTCGATCATTAACATGTTTACCTACTTCACACGCGAATAAATATTTGACAGAAGTACCTTCACGAACAATTCACTACTTTTAATAGCTGCATTATTTCAATTCCGTGTTAAATTAAGGTGACGAGATGATACGACTATACAAGTCTTATAAAATAATTATCAGACATTTTATGAACGACTCAATTTTTAGAAATTTGACTAGGTGTAAACTGTACCTGCCGTATGTGTATGAGCTGTGACAAGGTCTAGAATGCACCTATCCTTCATGTGTATAAGCTACATTTTATAAAATCAGGAAATACTGGTAATCTGATATAATTATGCTTGTTATTGAGAATTTTTCAATTTTGATCAAATCAATATTATTTTTTAAAAATTGGCCAGCAATAACATAATTTATATCTTCTTGTGGTTATGGATTATTTCCCTTATACCGTACCGAAAAAGTTAAGAAACTTAAATGACAGATAAAATACTAACAATAACTCTATTTCGTATAACAAAAGAAATTAATTATAAGTATAACTGTCATATATATTTATCTGCCGTCTCATTCTTAGAAGTAAGTTTTCCTCTATTCGACTATTCCTCTTCATGACAAATGGTTTGGGTAAATTGATATTTCTCCAAATTAAATGTCATTTCGTATATCTATGAAACTCAGGACTGGTGTAAATGTCAGTATTATAAGAAGAAGTTTAGTCTATACATTATGAATGGTATAATTATGTAAGTTTCTGAAAGTGTTTTCTTTTGGTATTACTGTCTTATTCCAAAGTGCAAACTTTATTTTGAAAGTTTAAACATTCAAATACATGAATGATAATGATACTTACCGTTGGTGCAAAACTGTTTCAATAATCTAGAAGATCACGAAAGTTAATTACAATTTTCGAAATTAAGTTACATGGATGAGGCATCACTATTCAGACACAGCAAAAAAAAAAAAAAAAAGAATATTAAAATAGCGGTATGGAAAATGTAACCTAATAATGTTCGTTATGTGAAAGTAGTTTTTATGTACAATAAAAGTACTGAGCGAATCTTTGAATTAATTGTAACTTCAGTTATATATACGCGTATAAAAATATACAATGAAATTTAATACAAATTTATCTCCCTGTGTGATGAATGACGTCGCTCGTGCGTCGTTATAATTATCAAATATGAAACAGTCAGAAATATCGTATTATTCGCACATTTAATCAGTCATTTACACTCCTTTGATGATCGATTATTTATTTTTAGTAATCAATAAGTCCACACGTTAGCGTTTATTTGTATTCAGACTTTCACAGCGAAGTGTAGGAAGGTAGGATCTATATGAAAGCGAAAAATTTGCAACTTTGAAAAGTAAAAAAAAATGCAAATTTGTATAATAAATAGTATTTTGAAAAACTGATTGATTGTTTTAGGCAATTAACTCTTACTCTTCCAGTTGTATGTCAGTGCTATAATACTGCGTAACTAAGTAGACAAAAATAGGATTTCGATTATTGCTAAAGTTACAAAATCATCAATCAAATTGCAAATATTGCAAATTGTAGTATAAATAAACAATGTATTACACTTTGCTTTTTCCTTATCAGATGATGTCTGTTCTAAATCATTTTTTGAAAAGCATGTGGTATAGCAAGACATTTAATAGGGGAATAAGCATTAGCGTAGAAACATAATTTTGCTCGTCATGAAAAATCTATTCCGAATAATGTCGACTACAATCGAACGGAATCTAGTATAAAGTATATATACGAATTGACCGACGCTATGTGGGAGAACTATAGTCTACTTATATCTCTTTGAATTGATAGTATTGTTCTTTGCTTAAGTTTACAGTAACTTATTTTGTAAATAATAATCACCTTTTATTCTCTGTATGTAACATGACGCCGATTATTCCTTAAACTAAAATCATTAATATAACCATATGAACTATATACACTAATAGATAAACACTAACTCCTATTGCATGCAGTGTGCCGTATAGAGTGCGACTATATAAATATGTCATATTGCTATGTATACTACTGAGACAAACAAAACTCCAAACGTTATTTCCCCCTTGTTGTTTGAAGTATACTTTTTTATTTCGTGCGTAATAAAATTGTGATTGTTTATCTAGTTATATATCTCTACATGTTTTTAGGGGTAGCACGAAATCCCTAAATGAAGCATGCAATCGTTCTCAACGTTAAGCGCTATGGGGAAGTGAGACCCATAAAATTCATGCAACCCACCTTTAATTCGAAGTATTATAAAATAATTATACACTTAATATGTACTTTTATATGCGGTTTGTTTGACAGAATGTTTTAAAACTAGTCGAAGCTGGAATTATACTGCGAATATTTCTGTAAGATTTTCGATCTCTGCATAGGTATTGTTTATTGACTGTGTTACTTTTAATATAGTATTTTAAATGTCACATAACTTATTTAACTGTCTGTAGTCATTGTTTTCATAAATAAATTATGTCTGAAAATATTGAATCATGTTCAAGTTACACTATTTTGAAATTAATAAACCTGAAAAAAAGGTTTTGAAACGGTGAACACTCGTTCTTATTCAAAATATGATTACATTATGATTCTGCCGTTTAATTAATAACTTTATTTCTCCATAAAATTCTATATCATGAAAGAAATGGATGAATCGTGAAATTCAGTTGCTATTTAAATAAGAGTTTTCTATATCAATAAACTTACTAAATGCAATTTTCAATGTAATAGATAAATACTAATAAGGGTCCATTGTTTTTTAACAGCAAAAAATTCTAGATCCAATACAAACGTGTACTTTATGTAATCAAAATGTATTATGAGATTTCAAACATATTGTATTTGACTGTCCAGTTTTTCATAATTCCAGATTAAAATATTTAACGTTCTTGGAAGATATAAATTATAATATAAATGTTTTTTATGATGAAAATCCTATGTATTTTTATATGTTAAGATTAATGAAATTTTTGAATGCCATAAAAGATCATATATAACTATAATTATATTGTATATTTCTGTATATTTATGACTATGTTATTAATGCAGAGAACAAATAATAATAAAAAAATAAAAAAATACGAGTTTTCTATCAATAAACTTACTAAATGCAATTTTCAATGTAATAGCTAAATACTAATTTAAACCATTCGCTCCTATGGATTTTTCACTTTCCTGTACATATTTAGGTGGTTAACAATAATTTGAACAAATACATTTGTCTCGTTAAAGATAAGGGATTGACCATTCTACATGCGTTTTACATCATACATCGAATATCGCGTTCTAACAAAAATATTAGGCCTACTTTATCCTAAAGTCAGATTCTATTAGCAATTTTCAAAATGTATCATTATTATTTTTTGAGATAACTATTTATAGGGATATTTTTCACAGTTTGATGTATACTTTACTTGCACCAACAAAACCTATTTTACATTTCAAATAACATTAATATTATTCTATATTCCGTTAGCGACACTGCTTATAACTTCGCATTTTTTCACGTAATAATAATAAAATATTTAGTTAGATTAGAAAATAATATAGTTTCATTTTTCATTTAAATTATAGTATTTCATGCAACTTGTTCATTCCCCTATACATTATATATTGTACTATTTGTTGTTTCGGAAACCTGTTTCGTTACTATTTTCAAAATTGACAAGTACAATAAGTGATAGTACTCATGCATTTCACGATTTGAGAAGTTTTCTATACAAACGTATAACAGACCTACCCTACTAAAGTTTATGAATCATGTGTTATCAATTATTCATTCAGCGTGATGAAAACAAGTTCAACAAGCAACTATTGAGTTTACTTGTACACAGATGTCTACTTTTTTTTTCTTACAGATACATTTTCTGTTGTAGGTAGTTATTTTAACACATTATATTAATTTTTTCCTGTCTTCCTTTAAAATAGCATGTACTATCTATTACTCAGATCTCATCTGTTCTATTTGACTGTGGTAAACAAGCTGATAAACTACAGAGTTTTATGTTGCTTCTACTCACCAAACAACTATAATACAGTGCGTGATTATAGTGCATAGAATTTAGTGTGGTGAAATAATGTGATAACATTTAATTTGTTACCTTTCAAATTGTCTCTCCACAAACTAAGGTTACAAGAAGTTGAGAGCTCGAGTGTTTGCAGGGTATAAACAGAAACATCCGAAGATTATGAGGGATATATATAAATAGCACTTAACTATGTCAAAATAACACTTTTACATGAAAAATAAGAATTCCCACCTGTAAACACACTCCTTTGTAAGCCAACATCAGGGTGGAACCACTCTTTCCGCCATATTTTTAATAGCAATCGATAGTCCATAGCGCCGTCGCATAGTTTACTTTCAATACGAAAGATGTCGTTAGTTGAAGCCACGACGCCTCCATCATTTGTGTCACATGATTTTATTACGTCTGTATTCATCCACCAACGGGATTTCGTTGCTTACGTGAAAATGTGATTTATATGGAAACTGGTAGCAACAGTCCTTTTGATTTAATATGCTATTTATAAATTTTCATTAACTCAGATATATGGGAACAATTACTATAGGTAAATAGTGAGAGGGCCAGATTTGAACAAAATTATCACACAAAGTTTATTTCATGAAGATGATGTCGGCGTAAAGAAAATTATAAGGAAAAGAGAGACAATATACATTTTTAAAACTAAGATAGTTTAACCACTAACGAACGATACACAACAATAAAGTAGATGGGCAGGTTGTCTGAGTCATCAAGGCGCTTACTCGGAACTCCAGAAAAAAAGTAAATTTCCGTATATGTCAAAAAAAATTATTTATACTTTATTGTAGTTTCGAGAACTGTTAGCTATAAACTGTAAAATTTAGATAAAGTGGAGTTGTTTTATTTTTCTGCAGTTCTTTTATTTTTTCAAAGGATTATACTGGAAAATTAATTACAATAAATTATGTCTAATGGCAAAAATCAATTTTATCATTTGAAATGTAACTTCTGGTAATTTTAATCATATTATTTTTCTGTATTTCAATGTTTTCACTAACTGTCATAGTCAATTTTAACATTATAGGCTATTCTTTATTTCAATATTTGTGTGGAAAAAATATTATAAAACTAATTTAGTATGAACTCATTATAATTCTTCTGTCAAAGAGTTGTAACATGTACCTTTACCTTTCTGTAAGGATAATGATGTTATTTCTGAAATTAAAAACTTTCTTAAATTTTGATTAAAAAAATCATTCTTTCTTTCATAATGCTTGTTATTTTGAGGTGAATACAAATATATTTTTGACGCTAAATTCATGAATAACAATGTCTTACTACAAAATAATGTACGACTTTTAAAGCCAAACCTCATATACAATTCAGAGTGAGCAATTTGGTTCTGGCAAGTATTTTTTTTTTCACGTATCAGTAGAAACAACGCAACGCCTATTACATAGGCAATACGCTTCTAAGAGAGGCGCATAGGTTTCATAACTAACAAGGATACATTTTCTCTCCAGATGGTGAGCACGAGAGTGAAGAGAAAAATTAGCCAAAGAAAAAATATGTTACATTTATGTCATTATGTGTTGTACATGAATACACATTAATGAACAACATCATTAAATATTCCAAGAAATATGACAAAAAGAAAAGAAAACGAATTTTCGACAGAAAAAAATTCATATGTGAAAAATGTTTGAGTGAATGGAAAATTATTATTGAAAATTTCTGAATATTAATTTTAAAACAATAATACTTATTCATCTCTTTATTTAATATTTATACAACAAGAAGCGGATTAAAATATGGTACCCTTATTTTTAGCCATTTATCGACAAGATTTAATTTTTTTTATTTGAAATAAATAAACAATTGGTAACAAATATCAGCTAAATACATCGTATAAGTGTTACGTCACGTCGCTTTTAAAAATGGCGGGATTCTCCTTGTTTTAACTTCCGCTGGGAGTAAACGTTCAATGTTCAAAAACAGAAAATGCCGAAATAAAACTATACAACAAGTGTAAGGTAATTTACTGTAATTGAAAAACTTACTATAATGTATTATTAGCCTACCTGCCTAATATGTAAACACTGTGAAGAAAATCGGAGAATTAATGCAATTCCCATGTTATTTTGCCATTATTTACTCCCCCCAAAAATTCTACAATGCAACAGTGACGTAGACACTTTTACGATCTATACTTTTAAAATGTAGGCAATCCTTTTTATAGGCGATTGTGCGGTGATTACTAATAATATATAATAATAATAACAACAGCAAAATATGGTTAATTTCACTAAATTTAGAACACGATCAACCGTTATTGAAAATTTTATATTGACTATTGATTCTCTTAAATACTTGAATAAAAGGTAAAATAAAACTTACGAAATTTAAAGTACAATGTACAGAGAAAAATCCGGAATAAAATTCAAATTTGCAAAAATTTCAAGATTTATAGTTAGTGTTATCTTAGATGGAGGATGGACGTTAGTTCGTTCGTATCCTTGCATCACTGTAACCTATGTGCTTTAGTATCATTACTGGAATGTATAAGTAACAGGATGTAAAGAGATGAAAATGAACAAGCGGCAGGGTAGGTAATACTCCATACAAAATCTTAAGGACCTATTCCACTTTAGAAAATTGACGATTTTGACAGGAGAAAGTTTTGTTTACAATGGTAAACAGCGGTGACTCTATTGTCCACCCTTTTGTTAGAGAGCTTAAACTCTCAAACCATGCTAACGAGAATAGGTCCTTAAGGGCGTTGTGTAGCTGTGAGTTCCCGAATTTGAAATGTTAATAAAAACTGCATAAAAGTAGGTAACCCTTACGACTAAATGTTATATTGACCATACAATTTATGGCATTTTACGTTTTTTCAAGGTCAACTGCGATCAAAGTTTTTAACTTCGTTATTTGTGAAGATATTTTACTGATTTTTGTTTTAATGGATAGAAAATTGAAAGTTCTATGCCGTCTCTATGTCCAATTTCAAAATAACTTTAAAATTCAGCGTAAAAAAATTAATGTGTTTGATGAAAAAAAAAACGCTCTGGAAAACCAAACATTAAAAATAAATGGGTTAAGATAATCAGGATTTCAGCTTGGAGACAGCATAGAATTCTTCTATGCGCTTCAATTAGTGAAAGAGTTAAGTAAATATCTCAAGTAGCCTTCGAGAAATGAATTAATCAAGTATAATGGGGATCCCTATACCTGTCTCCAGGTACCGAATTTGGATAGGGTATGCAAACAGTCGGTTTACTTTTAAAGCTACAATACCTTCATGTACATAGTTATATGATATGAATGGAATCATAAGATAATGGGATTTGCCATAGAAATAAAAAAATGTTCATTTCCTTCCTTCAATAATAACAGTGTAATTATTCTTGTTTTCAACTCCGTGATTTCTTTTTAATTTTGAAGCTAGAGAATAATCTTGCTATGTTTCTGCCCTTCCTCTTGATGAAAGGCAGAAACATAGCAAAGAATAATCAGAGACTCAGGAACTCCTTTTTCCAGTGTGGGTGAAACCAAATAACATACGGCAGTAAAAAATCAAACTATTTTTTATTTGCTCACAAATATGGATACGTTTTGAAACGAACAGTATTGATGAACTGTAAAGGTTCTCAACGTTTTTTAACTTGCTACAATATTTATTGTAAAAAAAACTTAGAAACAAATAATAAAACCTTTATTGTCAATTTTAAGATCGAAAAAACGACACTCTTTTGAAAATTCAATTTCAATATATATATTACAGTAGGTAACACGCTATAAACTTTTCAGGAGGAAATACACGCGATTAAAATAAAAAATAGCTTTCTTTTTATAGAATAAAATGGGCTATTTTCAAGATGTTGAAACCGTGTCATCGTTTTTTTTTTATGTTTTTTGGAATATGTTGCCAATTCTATAAACGGTCAAACCTGAGAAGAAATAAAGTGATGTCTAGAGAGTCATTTCGCTGCTGAGATATTTTTCTAAAATGGCAATTTGACACTGCATTTTTTCTTCTTCGCGCCAACATAGTGGAGCTTCACCGATCCTCGGTTTTCGATATTATTTTTGACCCCTCGGTTTTCGATATTATTTTTGACCCCTCGGTTTTCGATATTATTTTTGACCCCTCGGTTTTCGATATTGTTGTTGAAGACTCGTCCCGTCAGACAAAATTTCAAAAATTTTAAGGCCCAGGGGCAACCGTGGAATTTCTCGTCCTGTGTTGGTCTCTAGTCAAAAATTTACGACACAGAGACTCTGCTTTCGTCATACATCAGGCAAAACAAATAAAGAAAATGGATAAATAATATTTTCGTTTATAAAAAAAATCTCGAATCTTGCACACACATCAAAGTACCAGTAACCTATTTACTTAAAAATGCAAAAGTACATTACCCATATAAGCTAGTTTCCTTACTAAATCCAACCTCATTCATTGATGTAGAGAGTAGAGCAAAGGTTGTAATGAAAATGTATCCTGGAAGAGTATGAAACCTATGTGCCTCTCTTAAAAGCTTATTGCCTCGTAATAGGCGATGGCTTGCATATTCAGGGAGTATTTTTAACATTCAAAAAACTTTTTACAGTTAATACATGTGAACGTATTTTAAGGATTTGTACAGTCAAACAGAATTTCTTTAATTTCTGGTGCCACATATTATAGTTTTCGTTGACTTTTCATTCCCATCTAAAAGGTGAAGCATATTATCGCAAACATAATAGAGGTCAAGTGACTTTATATTTTATTGAAGTAAGAGAAAGTTTCTTGATAATGGCTGGTCGGACTTGAACAATTTTTTCACTTAAATTATATTTGAAACATGGCGAAAAATATCGTCATCTCAAATTTTATTTTTTAATCATTTATTTGACTGTGCACATTCTTAATATTTATAAATGATCAAGTGAAAGTTAAGACAGTCACAGAACAGCAAATAACATCATACTTGAAATTATATGACTCACTATACTGTATGAATGAGATAATAAAATTTTAAAATATAATCTAGAAACAGTTTTACATGAACATTTTTCTACTTGAAAATTACTAAAGGTATTTCGTTTACAGGGTAGTTTTTTCTTTTTCTTATTTTCCTTACTTGCAAGTTTTTTTTGTGTTTGTTCATCTTCCTTTGCATTATCTGTTAAAAATTATATGAATCAATTGTGATGATTTTACATTTAAAAATTTCTGTATTTTTATTTATGTTGAATGTTATTCTCACTACTTCATAATTTAATTTACAATAAAAAATAACTAAATTTAGTAAGTTTTTCCAAACTTGAACACTCTAAATAACTATCATATTTTTTTTGGGTATACTATGAAGTTGGTCCCACATTGACTCTTATATGGGACCAACTTCATAGTGTGGCCATATAGACAGTACTACAAAGTTAGTCCCACATTGACTTTATATGTATTTACAAATGAAGTATAAACATTGAATTTTAAATATAATCATCTATATTCAAGCTGTATTTTAAAATACATTTCAAGTCATTTTGCTTTAAAACAATTAATTTATTTTAGAATTAGGCTACAGAAAGATAAGGTAAGATTAGGTTTTGTTATATGACAGGAAGTTTACTGAATCAAACCTATCTAACTTCACCTTACCTAACCATAGTGGTATTTAACCTTTGAATAATAAAGAGCTAAAATATTGGTATATATCTTAGTTTAGGTACTGGTAAGGTTAATCAGGATTACTATACGAAACCTAACTTAACCCAACCTTACCTTTTTTTTCTTGTGTATTATTATCGTAAAAATGTGTACAAATAACAAAATTGACACAATATCCTGAATTTTATTCAAAAGATACATAAAAAATGTTCATGATACTTTGATTTCAATGTTCATGCTTCATTTGTAAATACCATGTAAACTCAATGTGGGATCAACTTTGTAGTACTGCCTACATGGTCACACTATGAAGTTGGTCCTATATAAGAGTCAATGTGGGACCAACTTCATAGCATACCCTTTTTTTTAATTACAGTATAGGAGTACTGTATATCCCATTTTACCATGGAGTAGAAATAAATACGCTAGTTATTAGGACTACATATATTTTAATGCTTTATTAACATTTGATAATACAACGTAATTATGACTTCCTTCAGTTATATTATAAATAACAAGCAGTCTTAGACACTACCTTTTATACTTAAGTCTTTCAACTGTACATATTTTTACAATGTAACTGCACACATTTTACATACTAGCAAGCTAATACACTAAGTAAGAATTGAAAGAGTGTAGAAAACACTCTTATACATTGGAACCCTTGAGAATAAGGGTACAAGAAAGCCACAATTTGCTTCAATCAAAATATTAAAGACTCATGTCAAATTGACAAGTACAAAACATGTACTATTACAGTACAGTAATTTATGATCATAAACAGTATGATAATAAGACATTTATATAATATAAAAACACAAATTTATATCACACACCTCAAAAATATACCCACAAACACCTGTAATATAATACTGTGCAAAATCATATAATATAGAATGTAAGATCTTTAATTCATGGGCTTATTTAGAAGTCTCAAAAGAAAGTATAATATTTTAATATAGTTTATGAAATTAGACAAAATGAAGTAATATTGCTAAATAATTGTCTAATCTAAAGCAGTTCTATATTAAATGTTGGAGCTGGAGATAAAATTGACCTTGAGATAAGTTTATCTATCTAGTACTAAATACAGATGCAGATTATTCAGTTTTATTTCAAAATAATGTCACTAGAAAATAAATTGTTACAGTATATTGTCTATAATATGCAACATTACCACTGTGTATAAGAGTAGATAATATGATATATAATGCTGTGTAGTAAACAATATCATAATTAATTACAATATTAGGCTTATATATATTTTGCTACCTTTTTTTTTTATTAAATTTTGATTTTTGCCATTAAAGTTTTATTTATGATTATTCATTACAATTTATATGCCTATAATTTATTATTATTAAGAAAGTACCTGAAATATCTTCACAATCATCTTTGGCTTGATATTTTTGACATCACCTTTAAAACAATTAAATGAATACACAAAAATGTGTTTCATTTGATTAAAATAAGCACTAAGGATTGAGTAATACACTAACTATTATCACCAAAAATGTTACTTCAAATTATTGGTTTCTGCATTTACAAGTATTTGTTAAAGATTGTGCCCTATATGAGAATAATCTGAAAGACATAGAACATACAAACATAGTATGATAACTTGTATGAGTTTGGCATCAATATAAAACATGAACTCAAATTCTTTCAGTCTGACTCAAAAAACAAATCTAAACTGTTACACTGCATCTGATAAGAAAAACTCTTTCTAATATAACAACTATCTAAATATTGCCCATTTTTATTCTAAGCACTTTCAACAACATGACAAAGACACAACTTCCTCACATAGCATTCAAACTATTACTTCAGAAAATTGTTTCTCAGTCATATTATTATCCAAGTAAACTAAAGCTATGTACTACCAACACGAAAGGAACACAAAAAAAAGAGAAAAACAATGTATATATGAAAGTACAAAGTGGACAAGTATACAATATATTGAAAAAAAATGTGCATAAAGTGTAATTTACCAGAAAGTATACCCCCCACCACCAGTTCCTCCAAGGAATGACCCTTTCTTTTGACCAAGTACAACATTTTGACCTTTCATTGCAGCCATTTGAGCTGGATTAGGTGCAACACCTGGAGGAGGGGGTGGAATAGCTGGGGAAGCACCTGCTCCAAAACGGGCACCTGCATCAAAACCAGCCTGAAAATAAAAAAGTTACAGTTTGGTGCAATTCATAGGAAATAGGTCTCTTCAGTATGTCTAAAAAATGTATACACATTTCAGACATTTATTAAAACAGTGTTTATTAAGATACAGATAAGGTTTATGACACAAATGAAGGAGAATGACTGTACAATTCATTCGAGATATAATATATGTCTAAATTAACAACCGTTCTTGTGCAATCACTGATAACAACTTTGAAAGAAAACACGTTGATTCATGACTTCTTACATTGTCTTTGTCATTTTTATTTCAAAGCTATTGAGATATGAAAATTCTCTGTGTTATACTTTCATTGCATGTAAACAAGTTTCAAAATTTAAACAAATTCAGTAGTAATTTTTGAGTAACGAATTTTCACATAATGATGTTTTCTCTATCCTCTAACACATGAGGCTAAAGTTCATCACTCCTATATTAAAAACACATGATAATGTGATAATTCATTGAGCAAAAAAGATTGTTCAAACAAAAAAAATTGAAATTTTGAGAACTTATATTCTAAAATAGGAAAAGAAGAACATTTCAAATTTTCAGGTCTGTAGCTTCAAAATTAAAATTTTAAGAACATCATTTTGTAAAGAGTGACTTGGCTCATTTCTTTGAACTTCATTATCAGTGACTGTGCAAAAATGACTATTAGCTTGGAGACATATTATTATATTATATCAAATGAATTGTACATTTGTCGTCTTCCATTTGAGCCATAAATTGTATCTATAAGTAACTTAAATTAAAACAATTTTTATAAATGCTTGAAGTGTGTATACATTTTTTTGAGACTCCCTATATAGGTGTAGTCGTAGTGGGATATTTACTTGGGTGATAGCTTATAGAAACAAATTTACACAATATCATTGGTATTTTTGAATTTCTTGTATTTTAATTATAGATTATATCATTAATAAAGTAATCAAGAAACTTGTCTGAGCTTTTCATTTCAGTATACACTATAATACTAAGAAAAAACACAGTAACTACACAATTGTCAAAAATTGACTTATTGTATAGACCAGTTTTTTTTTTCAAGACCTTTCTAATAAACTACCCAAAAACTCTGTATCTTGTCTCTAATGTCTTCTTCTACCCATGAATGTTTAACTATAAGTACAATTTAGGTTGAAATAGTGCATAAAAACAATAACTGTTATTACATGAGAAAATTGTAGGCCTACATGCACAAACTAAATCTCTTTATCTAACCTACTCAACTAAGGACAAAAGTAAAATAGCTAATAGCATAATAATCAACATTTTGTTCCCAGTATGACTCTAAACATACAATTGAAGATTGAGGTTTGTTCAACCTTGAAATACGTAATCAGAATCTTTTGTTAGAAAAAGTATATCTTGAATACCTTTGATGGCAGAAGTAAAAATGTATTTTATTGTTTTTCTCAAAAGTAGAAAATGTGCACATAAGGTGTTCTTCCTTAGTACGGTACATCACTTATTTAGGTAGAGCTACTGAATCGCTAGAAACCTCTTCAAAGTCTATTTGTTAAAAATTAACTTCTAGCCTAGACCTAAATATTATAAAACTTTATAGCATGCTCAATTCTCAGAATTAGAAAATAATTATGAATAACATTACTCTTAGGGCAGTATACTGTTTCACTGCAATTACAAAACTTCTTTATGCAGTAGGCTACTTAATTTTATGCTTGGGTATGCATTTTTTCGTAGGCTATTACTTATGAACGTATCCAAAAGATTTCTTACATTATTCAATCAGTAGGCTATATACACTGCACTCAAAGTAATAAGAAGCAAACTAGCCTATTTTAATTTTTGTCAGAATGTAGTTAACTTTAAAAAAACATTTTTAAAGTACTCATTGGCATATATACTGTACTGTATAAAATTAAAACAAAAAGCACCTTAAAAAAATTAAAACAGACTACAAAAACCCTGAAACAAAAGTATTAAAACTTACAGGCATAACAACAGTCTGTGGTTGTGGCTGAGGATAATACTGCATTTGTTGTTGCATATGTTGATAATACTGTGGATTTGGTTGTCCCATAGCCATTGATTGTGGCATTCCATAATTTGCTGGTATTTGTTGTTGTTGTTGATATATTGGATGGTTTAATGATTGTTGATAAGTAGGAGGAGGACCAGATGGAGGACCATTGTATTGAGCATACATCATTGGATCAACTACAATTAATTACATTTCAATCAGTTTGTGGAGTTTCAAGTACAGTATTACAATTAATATAATAATAATAATTAAAAATCATATTAAATCCAGATGGCCTCATAGTAACCCACAAAATTTCATATTTTGTTTGCAAAAATGGTGGATTTTACAGCTTTTGAGCTCATATACATCCCAATATCTCCATCAAATAGTAACTTTATTATTATAATGTAATGTAGGTTACAAAATAGATAATTGAATAATAGTCTTTGAAATCAATAAGAAAATGTAGAATGCAACAGCAGACTGTGCAACAAAGTTTAAAATTTATAATCTAATAGGCTTCAGAGGCTAAGCCACTTGAAATGTGAATGAAATAAACAAAGAATAATTATAGGTTATAATACTAAAAAAAATACATTTAACATGATTATGTGCAGACTGCTTAAAATTTTGGTATAGTAACAGGAAAGCTGCCAATATTGTCTAATAGGGGCAGATAAAGAGGGTGCGAGGCCCTCAAGCGAAATATTGACTCGAGGCCCCCTTCAGCCAGGACTGTACCAAAGCAGGAAGTATTTACTTCTTGACCATTGAAGTCATTTTTTGAAGCTATAGGGTCCTTTCCTTTAAAACCACTGAAGTAAATTTAAGTTAATTGTGCACAAAAGGAAAATTAATAAGTAAGTAACCAGTAAACATTTCACATAAACAACAAAATGAACAAATTGTATTTCACAAAACTTTTGATACCTTCTTTGTAAATATTAATATTTTGAGCATTTATATTGTTTCTACAAACAAATATCATTCTCATATTTTTGCCTATATTACTCTTAATAATACAGTATATTAGATTGTATAATGCTATAAAATATTAAACAGAACAAAGAAAGTTTTGATTTAAGAGAAATATAGTTTTCTACTGCATTAAAAATAAAATTCAGAAGTAATTTATCTCATTTGTAATATATCAAGTTTACTTGTAACGCTATTTTTTATCATTTTTATATATTGATCTTGATTACGAAACTTTTAAATTTTCCATAAAATAATAATTATACAGGACTTATTTGATGACAAAGTGTTTCCATGTGTACCAGGACACCATTTTAACACTTGTTGGAAAATTAGGGTTACATATTTTTTTTTCTCTTTTTCGATTGATATTTTTTACCATATTTTGACTGATTTTTTAGTGCATTACATAGGGCCCACTCAAATTTATCACATATATAAATTTTCTAGTTAACATAAAAAAATAATATAACTTTATTTTTGCATCACCGTCTTTACTTCCATCTTATATAAGTCGTCAAATTTCATTTAGGTATTCATGTTCGCAATATTACGAAAATAGCATAATTTACGTCAATAAAATAAGAATTATTAACTTAAAGTTTTAATTAATAGATAGTATCTATATATTATTATTCTTACTTTCCTTAATCCTGCGACACATCCACGAAAGAAAGACAAGTATACATAACACTGCTGTACTAATACTAAACCTTCAAATTAAATGTTTTTGAAAAATGATTTTTGGATATTGGAAAGGTCATGACTGTACCAGTTCCAAAATAGTGGTAAATTAGCAGAGTTTATTATAACAAAAGTGTAAAATGAATCCACATGTTATTAAAAAGGATCATGTTTGTGGGTTTCTCTTTTCAGAAGTGTGTGACCAGTTTTCGATAAGCATGAGTCAAACAATTTGAAATTTAGGGAATTGAAAAGTATAATGTAAACTGCTCCTGCTGTTACAAACTTTCAAGCCATCCTGCATTACCGTATTCAACTCAAAACCACTACTGAATGCGAAAAATTATCTCCCAATACTGCACACATTTGTCAGGATTCCTTCTGTAGTTACTCTCCTAACCGTAAGTCGGCTCCATTTGATTGTTGGGATATGTGTCTATAAGCAGTGACGTCAAGTGTCATAGGATTGAAATAGGAAATGTAGCTTATTTATTTTTGTAACAGTGTTCTATATTCAAAGGTAGACGTTTGTTGTGGTTTACGAGATATGTTTGATGGAAATATTCAAAGGCTTAGTAAACATGTAGTTTTATAATATCACAATAGATGGCACTGTTGTTGATTTCGTTTTAGAGACAGAAGTAACCACGCTAACTGGTTGCGATTGATTTGCTTTACTTCTAAAAAGTATTGTTCTTTATGGTACTCTTGTGGTAGAATATATCAGGAATGCTTCTATTATAAACAAATTGAGCATTAGTTTCTCCACTGCAATTGCTCTGATTGGCTGTTGAAACATGAACACTAATTTTAAATGGACATACAAAACATAAAATAAAGCTTAATTTTTTAAACAATTTTAACACAAACTCTGCAACGGCACAAGAAGAAAATTATTTAAAAAAAGCTTCTAAAACCTACTAAATCAATTTATTCCTATTTGTTCAAACACATTGGACTTTGAAACTTAGTTTGTTTGGAAGTGTGTCTGTAAAATAATCCTCTTTTTATAAAATGTAACTTTTTCTTG
>JAQIWE010001100.1:0-17240 GCA_034698565.1 Campodea plusiochaeta
TGATTTTTTCATATTTTATCTGGAATTGGCCTGGAAAAGGCCTTGAATTTCATTTTGGCTTAAGTGTACGAACCCTGCAAAAACTTATGTGTAATGTAAGATTTTTAATTGCTTAAATTTCCAGTTTTAGTGAGAACTGTGTAACAGTTGTTGATCTTTGTGGTTGATGAAGTAATGGATAATTTGTAGCAGTTTATGAAACTAGATTAATTTGCTACGGTTTTGGTTGGATTTAAAATTAGTCTCAGTTCCTTTCACTCCTGGAAGCTGGTTTTATCTTTATGTGCAATCTTAACTAAAATTAATGTAGACCTATTTTATAAATCTGTTCTTGGTATGTTTAAATTTTGAGTGATATGAAACAATTTTCAGTACTAACAAAAGCTAAATATTTTATATTTTGAACATTAGACCTATAGTTAATACTGTAATAATTTTAATAACGTTTTATTTAATTTTTGTAACTTCATGACTTTGATTTGATTTGTAGTGCAATGCGTAACATCCCTAAAGATGAGCAGTTACTCCACCCTCGAAGTCGTACTTCATCCACAAGTGATTCAGGAAAACCAATCTCTATGATGCCAAGAAGACAAACTTCACTTGGTAAGAATAGCTATTGCACAGGACAGCATGGCATTCACATTAAATTATTATTATATTAATTCATTAATTATTATTTGCATGTAGATTTAGTTCATTAGGACATCTTTAAATTCAATTTATTTTCGATATATAATGCATGAATTTTATTAGAGATTATATTTTAAAGCCTGAAGATGGACTTCATTCTAGTTACAGTGTTCTAGGTAATTTCAGAGTATGAGCGATTTTAATTTTTCATTTACGTGGGTGTAGCATTTAAAGTAGCATTGGGTGTTATTACTGCATATGCAGAAGATAAAAAAAAAATAGCATGGATTGTTGATTCTAATATATGTATTTTAATATGGTAGACTTTTAAAACTTGTAAAACACATGTGATATGTCTAATATTTTTCTAATTCCAGCAAATGAAAATTTTCTGATAGTTTATTTCATGACTGATTATTTGAAAGCTAAATACAGAGAAGTAAATTTTACTTAAATTGTGTGCTGTTGACATGTAGGCTGGCATACTTGTTTAATCTAATTCATACTTTTGAATGATGCGAATCAAGAAAATCCAGTCCTATGCATATTATGTTTTATTTGTTCTGTTTTTCTGAAGCATACTCAATGTGGCATTTATGTTTTTAGGAAGTTTGCATTACAGTTATTTTATTAAGTTATAAAGAAAAAAAAAATATGTATGTGGTTTCCTAATAGAAAAATGGGGGAAGTGTTTAAAAAATTAAAGTGTTCCTCCTAAAGCTGCAAAATATATTTTTGTCCACCTAATAGAATAGTGTGCATACAGAAACTGAGACATTGATGATTATTGGTGTCAACTGATAGAAATGTCAGTAATTGTAATTTTCTACTTACATGGTGATAATACTAATGCATACTGAAATTGACTAATTGGTGTAGCAAGATAAGTACTGTATTTCGCTGCACGTGCACACAGTTACAACTTCATAGTAATTTTTTACAGTACAGTCATATGCATTAAATTATAAAGAAGACCTATCTAGATAAGTAAAATAATAACTACATTTTTGGTTTGTTGCATCTCAAACATTGCTTATGGTTTTGAAGAGTGTGACTAAAAATAGCTTTCACAAATAATTTGTGATTTAACACTCTGAATTAAAATAAGACAAAAGAGTAATAATATATAACATTACTACAGCAGTTACAGTCTTAGCTAAGTTGCTCAAATAAATGAAAATACTTGCGACATCATTACAAAAGTTGCTTTTAACATTGCAGATCAAAGTTTATTGCTAAAATAAATTGTACAACCAGATATATTAAATAACATCATATTACTTTGTTCTTTCCAACTGTGTTAAACTATCTCAAACAGATAGTCCTATGATGATTGTATTGTTTTGAAAGTCTAAATGTTTTGTGTGTTGTTGTATGTGTTCTCTCTCTCTCTTTTCCCCCAGTCCCCCCTCATAGCCTCCCTACTCCCTTCCCCCCTTCTCCCAGAATAGTCCCAGCAGCTACCACCAGAGGCTACTCGCATCGGAGGCATTCTGTATCAGGTACATCCTAATAGCATGTATTGCTCAATGCATGGCAGCTTGTAGTAGATACTCTAGGCTGCAATCATAGCATGCTGAATGTGCTTAATGCTGTAGGATTTGTTGCCATGTGCTTTTTTCTTATTCTTTTCTTTTAATAGGAATTTCTTTTCCTTATATTTGATATATACAGTAGTAGAGGACAATAAAGCTTCAGTTTTTATGAATGTGTTTTTATGTCATTTTAAATTGAAATTATTTACATTTATATTTATAAATAAATTTCACTTTGATGTAGTAATTCGTACTGTACTTTGCTAAATGGTGGTTTAGTTTAAACACAGGACGATATGAAAGGTTGCAGTCTTTCTTACCAAGCTAGTATTGTTATAAATATTTATAGTAATGTACTGAGCTAAAATACTATTTACCATTCATAGGCCTGCAGTGTTAAATATAATGGTAATGGACTGATGGTGCTACTAATGTAAGTCCAGTAGGATTCTTCAAATATTTAATTATACAAGGCTTATCATTATTTTGTTACTGTTATTTGCCTTAAAATGTTTAGAAATTATAATAATACCAATGACAGAAAGTATACATTACAACAAAAGTTCTGGTCTAATATTTTTCAGATTAATTTGTAAATTATATTTTTAGTAAGCTATATTTTATAAGAAAGAAAAAGACGATGAAAATCAGTTCATTTGTCTCAAAACCTTCTTTAAAGAAACACTGAATCAGCTGTTTACTGTAATTTGATTAAAGAAACAACTATAAGTATAAACAGAAAGCAAAGGTATAAACTGTTTGTGTGCTGAATGAGCCTACTACAAAATTCTGTAAATAGGACTAAAGGGTATTCCACTTGAAGAAACAAGTTAAAATAGTTCTTATCACAAGAGAATAAACATTAGAAAGAAAGAGTACACTTTTTTGTATGAAGATATTCACACTTTCAGTCTTTCAAGAGGTGACACATCAACATGTTTCTTCAAGTGGATTTATAAAACTAACATTTACAAATTAATGAATTAGAACGATTTGAAATAATTTATGTTGTGTACCATTACACTAAACTGTATTATAGTGTGAATTGGAAATATGGTAAACATTTTTAAAAAGACAATTTCTCTTTAAAGGCCCATTATTTTTCAGTGGAGGTCCCATTTTCCAACACAGATTAAAGGTCCCTAGAGAACAAAAAAAGTGAAACGGGACTTGTGTGTGGGAAAACGGAACCTTCTGCTGAAAAAAACTACACGTTTAATAAAACTTACTTGTTCAAAGCCTTTAGTTTTACCTGCCATTAATTAATACAGCTAGTGCATGTATAAATGTAAAAAATATAGCAATTGGCAAACAACTTCAAAAATGCCAATTTTCTTCTCAAATGTGTGCTTACTAAATCACTGCACAAGGTTTTAGTTTAGAAACTCCCTTTTGTCATACAATAATAGTTTGTAATAGCCTATATGACAGCAATAAAGAGATGAAGGAACACTAGCATAATCAGGTTTTTGCAATTGCTTTATAAATATTTCAAATAGCCTAAAGATTAAACTATTCTAGTATGGTAATCTATTGATCACTATAAAGTGCACAGGAACACAATATGCATAGCCTATTTATTTTTTCACCCTGCTTGCTTGCGCATGATGTTTTGCTTGCTTTCAACAGGCTGTACATTCCATTGCTTTGGTCGCTTGCCAACCATATTGTCTCCTCGTCGTTCTTATACTTTCCCCTTCAGCAACCAGTCACTACAGCAACAACAACTAATGGCTCACTTTAGATGCAGTTAAGCTATCTGTGGTAGATACCACATTGTGTGGTCCAACTCTGTTCATTATTAGTTCTTGTTTATATTATCTAGTCTCTGTCACTTATTTTGTATAATACTTTAATAGTTTTGGGTAGAGAAATACAATGGAAAAGTTGCTTTTTGTATTTTCATACTTGTTTTTTTTTTCTCTTAAAACCAAAAGATTATTGTATTTGGTACGGAGTTTGCTGAGATTCATTTTCGTGATAACCAAGTCCAATATGATCATATATTGTATTTAATATAAACAAAGTCAAAAGTAACTTTTCCATTTTATCCTTCATTTGGTAGTTGCATAGATCTTAGTTTGGAATGTGAATTGGAAGTATTATTATTACGGCACGTTATAAATATTTCTTCTTTCAACTGTACAGTTTCATCAATGAAAATTCATGGAATACGCTTTCCAATTCACAATATCACTACATGTGTACTGTATCATAATATAAGCACTGCACAGCAGAAAACATTACTTTGTGAATGGTGAGATAAATTGAAATATTGAATCTTTAATAAAAAATAATTTACTTTCTAAAGCTAGGGCTAATATGAAATTGAAAAAAAAAAATCTTATCTGCTGAAAGTAATTCCGTCTTAGTAATACTAGGATTAATAATAGGATGTGGAATAATTTTAATGGATAATATACCTTCTGAATTTAGTTCATGTTATGAATCAAAAATCCTTATGTAATTAAAAGCCCTCTGCTGAAGAATTATTTCAATAAGCAAAAGTCACTACTGTTTGTTAAGTTATTCAAATGAAGAAAAGCATAATAAATGAAGATTTTCCTAATTAATTTTTTACAGATTACTATCACCATTCACAAATCTCCTTGCAATACTCATTCATAACTTATCGTAACCAACTGATGAATAACACATATACTTTCTATTGCTAGGAGCTACAACATCAATGAACAGTCGTGATCGTTCAGATAGCATGCCAACACGTATTCGTACAATAAGTGAAGGTCCCCCTACTACTGTTCATTCATCCGTTATGAATTCAAGAATGCATCCTAATATGGGGATGGGATCCAACAGACCACATTCCATGTATTCGAGAACTATAAGTTGTTCGCCACCATTCGGTCCTACTTCTGTAAGGTAAGATTCAAAGTTTTAAATGTTATTTATGTATATCATGAAAATTGTTTTTGAAATGAGACAAAATAAGAAGATTCTCCCTAACCTCCTCTATACCTACTGCCTGAGCATTCGTGGAAAACCCTATGGAATCTTGCGCACAGGAAACTTACAACTTTTGCCCCAAATGGCATGAGTTACATTAGGAAATTGAACGCTCTGCACATACGCCAATTCAAATTCTCGTAAAAAGTGGAAGTTCCAAACGATACCACTAGAAGCGATTCTTACTTTGACCAGTTTTTATAGCAGCTGTTTTCACTCAAATGTACAGGCATGAAGTTAATACTATTATACAGTTTATTGCAATCTTTAAAAGTATTACCACGTTGGTGTTATCATTGACTCTTCTGATTGTCATTCAGCATAAATTGTTTATCCAAAGGAAATAAAAAAAAATGAAAAACATTCTTTATATTTATAGGAAAAAATATGTTTTGTAAACTGTGACCTATGTTAAATTTTTTTATATATATTCATGACCTGAAATAAATAATATTTTATAACCATATAACTCAAGAGTCAGTTAACATTATTTTTAATTCTTAGATGTTAGAGTTCATTGAAGTTTATGTCTGTTAAGACAACATAGTACTTTGAGGAAGTTATATGGTAATATAAATATTTACAGAGTTAAAATAGAATAAGACTCATCATACTGAAAGATTAAAAACAATCCAAGCTTAAAATTCTAATAATTTGTACTTTCCTGTCTGATCTAGTCCGTGTTCTGCCGCATATTCTACTGACAGTAATTGTTCTTCATTATCAATGGATGAAGTAGATGGTGGTTTCTTAACGTCACCAGATGGAATGATGGAGAATGCTATACTAGAAGAAACTCCAGATGATTATGTGCCTTGGGAAGGTTAGACACTTTATAACATTCACATTATAGTGTTAATCCAATACTTACATAATGTGTATTAAATCAAATGTATAAATCTGTCTGATAAATGTTTTATTTTAAAGGTAAGCAAAACAACTAGGAGTAATCTGTAGTTTACACCATACTCACAATATTTTAGTGTTATTATATTACTGTAATATTTCATTGAGAATTAAACACAGAAAACTAGTTTAATTACATCCACAGAATTCATTCAATTTTTTAAATATTTTAAGTGCATAAACTTCCAGATCTGGAATAATTTCTATGAGTTTCAGTTGAGTTGTGTATAGTCTGCTACTTTGCATTATTAATATTCATAAAAAAAGTGAAAATGTATTATTAGAGCTACAGTATGAAAAGGTGATAGCAGATTATGACTTGTCCTGTTTTTCGTGTAGGTTCAACTACGACTGACACAAGTGCATATGTCCCCATGGACAGATCACCTTCCCTCCATCTCCCATTGAATCATAATAATAATAAGATATCACCATCACAAATTAATTATGGTTCACCTTATATGGATATGCTCAGTCCTGGATCACCCATGGATACTCCAAACACATCAGCTTACATACCAATGAGTCCAGGTAAAATATTATAAACAATTATTTGTACAAGAAATTAATTTCATTATTATTTATATATAATGTCCTAGAATGTTTGTTATATCTATGGTTAAGCAATAGTTAAAATAATGTATATCAGTTTCATTTGTTTACCAGTGATCATAAATCTATTCTCTGGAATTGAATCAGCTTAACTTGTGTGACTAGAAAACTTTATGGTTTGAATATGAATGACACACACTTTTAAAAATTATAGTGCGTGTATTTCTTTTTTGATTATTTCGGGCCATATATTAATTATTACAGCGTTTTCTCTTGAATTATTGTGCTAAGGAATCTGAAATATCTCTCCTGAAGCTATTGAAAAGTGTGCTATTATCAGACACACATATGAATTTTCATATTAAAAACAAAAATACCTTAATTTTCTTCCTTCGTAAACTTTTAACTACCAGTGTTACTTAAACCACGTAGGTACCACAATCTCCCACTCTCCTTCCTCAGGAGGCAGTGACAGTCTTCTCCGCGCTGCCATCTACCTCAACCACTCCCGTGACAGTCTAGGAGGAGGTGGTCAACGAACTCCACATCCTTCATCAGCCAATCACAGTCGAACAAGTAGTTTTGCTGATGAAGGTGGAGATGGCTATGTCCCCATGGCGCCAGCTGAATCAAGTTATATGGATTTGGATGTTACCATGAGGAGGCATAATGATAGTAAGTACCATACAGACAGACATTTTTGTATTCATTTTAAAGCTTTGTTGCTAATTAGACAGTCATATTCTTTGAAATCAGTTTAAAATAGTACTTATTGTGTTTTAGGTACAGAGTTTTTTTTATAATACAAAAATGTTTTGTACAGGAATGATGTGTACCTGGTGAAAAATTTGTTTTCAAGTATCAAATTAATGTGGTAGAGCTCTAAATATTATCAATAGCGCAGTATAAGCGACTATTTTAGCATTACGTAGACAATATGTTTAATATTAAAAACAGATTACATGATAACCTATGTTCAAATTAATTTGGTAAAATGTGTATATTTGGGGATAGCTTTATAAAATCTGTGATCCAAAGCAACTGAAGTTTATCGTTTTAAATTTGTTTAATTGTGTAAGTTGCAACCATCTGTAAATAACTTACTTCACTCACAGTAAAATTAAGAATGATTAATAAAAAAATAACAATAATCTAAGAAAATTGAAAGTTAGATGTCGCTGATTAGCACTGAAAGGTAAGCATTACAGTATGTAGACCTCCAACATGACCTTTAAATTAACCATTGGAGCTATTTTATTTTTCTCTTCAGTTGAGTTTGGTTCTTCCCCTGCGAGCAGTTGTTCACTTCCATCTGGAACACCTTCATCTGAACATAAAATGTGTGAATATCAATTAGATAAAGTTGCTTCATATGTTGTAGATGATGCCACTAACAACCTTGACAGACCCATATCCATCGGAACTAAACCAATCAATGTCATCAAGAAGAATAGGTAAGACAACTATCATTACACTCAGAAGTTTATTTTACATTATCACATTATATTTAATGTTCTGAAATTATAAGTGGTAGGTCTATAGCTGCATAGACTACTAAAACTTCTGGAGTTAAAAACCGGAAATCACTTTACTTTTGCAGCTAAAACCATTAATTCCAAATTGCCGTATATTTCATATGTAAGGTTGTTGATTTAAAGATCTCCATTTTGTAGTTGTTTGTTAATAATTATTAAGTTGCATTTGTTATTGCGCATTATAATGAGGGTATTCTATACTAATAATATGATTTTAACTTAATATCTAATACAGTCTACTAATATTCTTTATTAGATTGGAAGCATCTGGTGAGAACTTCCGAGTGCGAGCTTTCTCACTTGGTAGTCGTACAGGACCGAAGAGTAAATCCACATCAGTTCAAGCATCATCATCAGTGACAAGTAGACCTAAGAGTTCTCAACCTGTTCCTATGACTAACAAACAGAATAAGAAGAGTTCTAGTACACCTGTGCTCACTGGAACCTCTCCATTATCTACATCATGGTCTGGATCTACTGCAGGAACTTACTTTAAACAATTCTTGACGGCTAAGATAGGTAAGGGCTTTAGTTATACCTCATTGCGTGATGGAATATTTTGGGAGTTTTAATGCAAAATGTGAGCTGAAAAACTTTTCTTCATTTTAAAAAAATAGATATATTACAGTATAAAGTTATATAATTAATGTCTCATCATATAGTCAACATTCTTGTTTAATTCATAATTATGTGCTTTTTATTATTATATTCATAGGAGGATCAGTAATCACTAATCCAAATTCAATATTTTCTTGTAAAGTTGATTCTAATTCTAAATTTGTTGTACAAGAAAACAGGAGAAAATACCTCCAAATATCTAAGTGTATTTGAATGTTTAGATTTTATAGGAAATTTCAAAATTCCTACTATCTTCCGTAATCTACCCAAGTTGATGATGTTATGATGATACATAGTATTAAACCTTCATAATTTACAACACAAAATACCTTATTTACTTACAAAATATTTATCTTTATGATAGTAAATAAATCTTGTTTTATATATTTATTAATGACCTTTAATGTTACTTTTTAAATTTATATTACTTTTGCACTCATGTAAATAATTGTCATCAAAGAACGTGATGTACATGATACTGAAATTAATTTGAATTATCTTTATAACCAGAGATTAAGATAACATATCGTACTGTTCAAATTTGACTGCACGATTCCCAGAATGATAGGGACTTTTAGTGTAATGCCCATTTTTCTTGGAACTTTGTTTGCGCACAGGGAAACCCTCCAATAATAAAAAGTTTTATCACAAATAATGGTACAATGTATGCTGTACGGTAGTTTACAAAGTGACAATTTTTTTATTACATACTAGTTTTACATTAGATTATATTATAAAAATAAAAATATGCACTTTCAGCAAGTGTAATCTCAAGAAGAAGAAAATTATTATTTTATTCTGCCTACAATTTAATATAAAAGATTCAATTTAAAAAGTATAGGCCAACTTGAAAAATAAATTGAACAAGTATTCCACTGTTAGTTTAATTAAATTTATTACAATTTAATATTCATAGGTAGGTTTAGGGTATACAATATCTTCATTTGTACTAATAACATTAATTGAATGCATAATGAAAGCCTAGTACAATAATTTTTAGTTGATGTAAAACTTTTTCTTTAATTTCTGTTGTAGCTGGTACTGGTAGTAACAGTGATTTTGTTGAGATGGATTTCTCTAAGAATCGTAACAGCAGTTCAGCTAGTCTTGGTTCTGAGAATGGTAAGAAGAAGAGTAAGTCATCGTTAGTTCGAACTTTAAGATTAGATTCATTCAGAAGGAAGAAAGCTGAAACTTGTAGTGATGAATATTTATCATTGCAACCAAGACAGCAAAGTGAAGAATATCTATTCATGGGAGTTCCTCAACCAACTACACCAGAGGTAAATTAGAAAACGTTATTATGTACTTTTATAATTTAATAATATTACTAAAATAATATTAAAATGAATATCGTGAAGAGAAACCACTGCTATGAATAAGCCATAAAGAAATAAATATAACTTGTGTTAGTGTTGCTTTCCAAATTATGATTAAGTGTAATCTGAATACTGGTATTACCTTACTACTTGATATTTTTCATTCATTATAAAAATAGTGGTGCTCTAAATTTCCACTTTTGTTGTTATTTTTAAGAGGCAGTGTCAACATTTTTAAACATTGTATAAATTTTTTTAGATCTTGCTACATGACTACTCTCTAGCTCTTCCAGCAATGTGGAGTCAGATTTTGCTTTTACTTTTGACTCCCGTAAGAATGCATAGAACAACTCACAGGAACCCTTCTCCACATTGCTGGAAGACATAGAGAGTATAATCAGAAAGAAATTGTATTGCACAATCAAAAAATTTTGAAGCTTCTATATCTATTGTCATTTTTAAATTCTTTCTGAACCTAACTCTTGAATGAATATTATATTGGAATTGTATTATTTCAGGTAAAACCATGGTCTAATCATGTAGATTCATCAGAAACGAAGAAAGATATTTTCAAAGGTTATATTGATATGACTGGTGGAACAAATGGTCCAAAGACTGTAACATTACAATCACCAGAATCAGAAGAATACATGCTACTAGATGGAGGTAAGGACCTAGTAATAATCAATTTTAGGGTTAACAACCGATATGAAATTTGCATCTTGTATATTATGAATTATTCCATTTGTTTATAATTTCTCAACAACTATACCTGCTGCTAGTTTCTTATGATTTAATCAAGTTACAATGTTAAGTTTCATAATTTTTGAACTATTATGCCAGAAGTAAACAACGGATAAAGAGTGTTTTAAAACTTGTCATTCATTTCTATAAATATTTGACAATATGTTATCAGATCAAAGATTATTCATAATAACGGTAATTATCACTGGATTAAAACAACATTTTGTAGAATGTGACACAGCCAACCGTTATAAGGTATATTTATTATCTTGGTACATTGTATTAAAATTTTAATACTTAACTTTGGAAAAAAGTACATACCAAAAGCTAGAAATAGTTCATACTTGGAAATAGACGCATAATTATGTTTTGGATTAAATTAAATATGCTATTGAATCAGTTATTGAGTATTAGACAGTAGTAGAGTTTTATAAAAGCAATTATTTGACTAATCTACAGTCTGCAATTCAATTTCCCATCCAGGTGTATTTCCTTCTCCATCAGTTGACTTACAATCTCCTGGTGATTACATGACAATGACACCACTCTCTGCCACACCCCGTAACGTACCAACATCACAACCTATTAAAATACAAGTACCAACTACTACTGAGCAACAACCAGATGATTATATGAATATGAACATGGGTGGGAGTAAGAAGAGTAGTCCACACAGTCGTAAGATTACTCCTTCATCCAGTCCGTTCTCATCGCTACGGAGACAGAAGAGTAATGGGAGGAAGACATCTACTGGTAGTAGGAGGAACTCAACGGAAGGTAAGAGAGTGATTTAGGATGTGTGTCATATACAGCTTACGTGGTTGTGGTAGGAAACAGATTTGCATTTTATAGGTTAAGAGTGATTTGTAGAGTCGGGGACAATTTCATTCACTTTTCATTTATTATTTATAAAATAATGCTTTAATGAAAAGTTTCATACTTGCACTTATAGTATCAAAGTTGTCAGTAAAACTAATAATATAGAGATGTGCGATATACTGTACATTATATAACATTGCTTTAGTGTAAAAGATGGTAGCTTGTAGTTTAAACTATTAATTCTCTCTCAAAGTTGAGCATTTTACATTTCACAAATCTTGTTACAAATTGATTCATGATGCTCCATTAAATTGTTCTATAAGGTTATATATTAGGGGATCATTCATTCTCTGTTTTGTTCTATACTTCCATTGCTTATGTGTGTCAAAAGTAGAGCTGAATTTGCAGATCCAACTTTTATTTTTTCTGAAGGTATCTTGAATGCTCGTACGAAATCCATTTCCCAAACATCCCTTCAAGACTCGTCATTACAAGATATTCCTGAGAAGCATGCAGTACCTCAGCCTGTAGTTATAACAAGTCATAAGCCACCAGTTGTTGTGCCTTCATGGCCACAGGAACAGAGTGCGAGTACTAGTAGTTCAACTAGTAAAGCTTCAGGGGATTATATGAATATGGGATTCAATTCAAAGAAGAATATGCCACCAGGTAAAATTACAAACTATTTAATCGTATTTTATTATTATATTCTAACTTCTAAACTTTATTTTTCTGCAAACTGTTATCAGAATCTCAAATAATACAAATATTTAATTTTGTATACTTGTAATCATCGGATGATAGGGCCTTTGAATTTTATTGTAAACAAATAGTGTATATTGATTCATTAAAAGAATATTATCATCAGATTGTCGCTAGCCAGAATGATACAATGTAATACAGTTTAGTTAGCTGATGCAAAGAGTGTAAGTAATGATAACAAATAATACGTTGTAGATGGGGTAATTAACCTTAAGTCTATGTGATAAGCACAGCTGATAACTCACTGAGAGTTTCTTAGTAACCTGTGATTCTTCTCAGTTTGCCAGAGTTTTCCATTAGGACTTTATTTCTTTGTATTTTTATTTTGGGGATTTTAAAATCACCTGTTTAAATAATAATTATGTCGTGTAAAAAAGTATTGTTTAATTTTTCATACTAAAGTTTTAAAGATATTGAGTCACATATGTTTGAACTTTGAAATAATTGCTATTATGGTACACATTTTCAAAGTTCTACGATGTTTGGATCATCAGTGTCATTAATTTTTAGAACTTCGGTACAAAATTACAAATTATATAACTTTTAAATTAATATTTGTATTCAATAGTTAAGTATTGAATTCAGGTATTGATTGTTTTTAAAATATAAATTTTGTAACTTTTTAAAGTTTTCTCAATGTCCAAAAATATTAAATGCTACAGGGCGCAAATTAATAGTGCTAAAATATTGAGTGTGAGAAAGTGTGTTACCATTTGTTTTTATTTCAGTGAAACCACCAATGCATGTTGTTGACCATGAGACTACTAAACCACCAATAAGTGCTGCCTCCACACCAGTGAAAACAGAACTTCCCAAAAAGACATCAAATTTAAGTCTTGACTTAAGCAAAGTGACAGTTACCTCAGGTGAGCCCCCTAAAGCCGAAACAAAACCAGTGACTACGAAAACTACTCCCACCAAAATCAGAGAAAGTAAGTTTTCATCTGCTGTAAAGTACAGTTTAGGTCGTAGCACATCAACGGGTATGGTAGGAAGTAATTCAGCTTCAGTAAAGACTAATTTAAATCGGCAATGGTCAGTGCCTAGTGTTCCAGAACCAAAAGACCCAAAAGACAAAGAAAGAAAAGGGTCCAGTGGCGAGACACGAACTTTGCAAAAACGTGCAAGTGTTACGTCATTAGATTTATCGAGAGAACGAGTCTCTCAGAAAATAAGAAGTCGTCACGTTTCTAGTGGTACGCGGTTGGAGAGTGTAACTCGAGAACGGCGATCCAGTGGCGAAAGTAGCGCGTCTTCAAGACCTAATTCAATTAATAGTTTTGAAGAACGCGAACTAAACTATGCTTCCTTAGAACTTGCACCGCCTTCAAGCGAAAGCGATAATTCTTCCGTCGGTCCAAAGAGTCCGAAAGAAGTTACGCCACAAGGTTCAGGTTTGACTTACGCGCAAATTGATTTTGCTCGGAGTGAAGGACTCCGAAACACTCCTCACTCTGTTTTACATGACCCTCGTATTTAAATATGTACTTGAATGGACTGTTTCTAATCTTACATGTTGAATTGAGGCAGAGTTTTGATGTATTATCATCACGTTTACAATGAATTTTAATCCGAAGCAATAGAGATATATGACGAAATTAAGTTAAACTGTAGAATTTAAGTTACAGATACTTCAAAATTCCAAAGCCTGAATTCGACAATTCATTTTGCTCAAGTAATTATTATTTTGTGCCTTACATTATAAAATATCCCATATGTACATGTTAAAAAAAGACTTGGCAAACAGCGACATATTTGCTCCGTTTAGGTTACCCTTAGAAAAGTCTGAGAGTTATTTTTATTAACTTCTTATGAATGCATTTTTACATAAATCTCAACTTTATTTTTTACTTTTTTCATTTCTTAAAATTCTTACATTGACAATTCATTTATCTTAATAGTTGACAATGATGTTTTAACTCAACTGCAAAAATCTATTATTATAATCTGCATGTGAAAAGAGTAAAAATATCTGACAATGAGATTTCTTGTGAAATTTTATGCCAAATCTACATTTGCCAATTATATATTATAAAATCCCCCTAGTTTCTATTGTGTTACGAATATTGCTCAAATGCTGAAAACACTATTTTACTAGTCAAGGTTACAATGGAGCCTAAAAATCAAAGATGCTGGCTTTTATGTTAACAGAGTTCAAAATCATACCTTATTACTTTACAGGCAAAGTTGTTTTATTAACCAAAGTTTTAATCACCAGCCATTTTCAAAAGTACAAATGTTAACCTATTTACTGAATTGAATATTAATTAACCAAATACATTCTAGTAAGTATACTACTGTCTAATGCTATATTTTGTATTCATTTATAATTGTACAAAATGCTGTCAGTTACTAAAAGTTTACAAAGTGATATGATTATTATGGAACCAATAATACCATTTTATATGGTGCAAAGTAACACTACGAATCAAATCTTATTATAAGAAATATTACGGAAACCAAAGACTAGATAATTAGACTTAACTTGCTTTAAGAAATGAACATACAGTTTATTGCTACATGAGTGTACAAATATTTTGCATGAAATAATACTCACATTTTACCATTTACATTGCTATTTGACTTTTAAAGTACAATAACAATTTGTTCTCTTAGTGATATAAAGCAACGTGTACCTCTGGTACATGTACTTTTTCATGATCCAAAAATACCTGCTTATTAGAAATATCTGATTTTCATTATTATATTTTTTAGTTATTTATGCTTTGCCTTATAAAATAATACTTTGGCAAGTACCATATTGGTGATTCCTATTGAATGTTTGACTTTAACATGAAATATTTGGAAAGTTTGCAGGTGCATAAAAAGAAGAATAAAAAATTGTGTTAACAACACTTTTCTTGAAGCCTTTCTGAAAGTCTCATATTCTATTTAAGTGTTGAGAATGTTGTCATGATGAAGTTATGGTTGAAGCAATGAAAGTGAGGAATGTTGTCATTATGTAGTTATGGTTGAAGCAATGACAGTGAGGGGGAGTAGCATCTCACTCAAATCACTCACAGGTGTTAAGAACATGTCAGAACATCACAATAAACTACAAGTCTGTGATGCACCACTTATAAAACATAATGATTCATTAGGGGTGGAGAATCCTATTGACCCCAATGACTAGAGAGTTGACATATAATACCGAGTATGAAGATTTGTATGCTCCAGTTGTCGGCCCTAAGTAATCCATTTAAGACAAAGCAACAGAAATCCAATCGCAATATGGTGACAGGGTACATTGAACCTGCATAATATCAACGAGTTTCAGTTTGAGACATAACAAAGAACTATTGTTACTTTTAATTTTGCTTTGGATCCATACTGTCTAATTGAACTCAGACTGAAAGATCCAGTGTTTTTGGGAAAATGGATTCAGTGGAGTTGCTTAATAGGAAAACAGTATTTGAAGCAACAAGTAAACTTCCGTTAGATAAAAGGAAGCTAAGAAACGTAATGATAATACGTCTGATATCAAACGATTTTTGGGCCCATGGGGTGGTTTTGTTGATGAAGAACGTGTTTCCAAGCCTAATAAAGAAGAAGCAGGAGAATTAGAGAAGTCCTTTAAGACCAAGAAACAAAAGCCAAGATGGTTTATGGATGATAAACCTTTGCAAAGGAAATGTGCTTCACATTAAGGATAGGCCTAGTATTAATTACCAAAGTCGTTGGCTTCTATATGGATTACATGAACTGGACTTAGTTCAAATTTGAAATTGTTGAGGAATGTGATAGGCATTTAAACACAATCAACACAATCACTTTTATTGATAATAACTGGTGTTTCATTACAACTTTTGACAATAAAAGTTTACTCGTTTGGAAATGAGATATCCTGGTAGACATGAAAAGAGGGAAATAAAAGAAAAAAACTCAGAATCATTTAAGTCTGAAGGAAATGCAGACTGAAAATCTGTATTTATTTACAGAAAACTTTCATACACTTGTACCCTACTGACACTATATAAACAAATGAAGTGAAAGAGATTAATATGTTTCAAAATACTATATTTTAAATACAGTATTGTGCATATTCTTTAGTTTTCAATGTAGAATTTACATTTTAAAAATTACGTCTCAAGGAAGCAGGATTTGTATATAATTATAGGCTTATTAACGGTGTGAATAACCATCAAAAAATATTTCATTCCCAAGAAACTTATTCATGCATGGACTGGATATAAGAAAGATGTCATTGCAATTCAGTAGTTTCCAAAGACTGCTTATTTGTTGTTGTCTGCCAGTAGGAGCTGAGGGATATTCAAATGTATATGGGATATCAGCAGGCTGTCACAGATGGTTATTTTAATGGACACAGAAAACAGTTTTTGTCATCTGCTTACAATTGTTACATTAGCTTGTGGGATACTGAGAAAAGAGAGTGTACGGGATATCCCCATTCATTTGTCGTAAGATTGCTTCCAGATGAAAGAAAACATTTATTTGTGGCAGGAACGTCAGATAAAAAAATTGTTTGCTGAGACATATGAAGTGGTGAAATTGTTGAGGAATAGTGACAGATACTTAGGCACAGTTAACATAATCACTTTCGTTGATGACAACCAGCGTTTTGTTACAACTTCTGACAATAAAAGTTATATATTTCCATTTATATTAAATATATTAGTTCCTGTTGACCCTGGGGTAATTTAAATACCTTCACTGACTGCAGTTTCAACATCACAAGAGGATGCCATCTTCAGAGCAAATGAGTACAGTGCTCAATTGGGAGTCCTTTTATAGAGAGATACGACCTCATCATTAGAAATGATGACATCAGCACCAAACAAACCGTACACTGCATATCTTCAGGTAGTGACACGTCAACACAAGTTTTCATG
>JAQIWE010001101.1:0-17231 GCA_034698565.1 Campodea plusiochaeta
ACCAGCAGGATCTGTTACTTCAGTGGAATTCTGTGGAGGAACGTAAGTACAAACAAGTAGCATTGACAATACTTTTATTATTGTTATCTAGTTACTGTAATAGTATACACAAGCAATGATTATAATGAAATGCATGTAGTTTATTAATCAGTCAAATTTTTTTTTTTTTCATTATCCATTTTGTCGCTAGAATGACATAATGGCGTAACTCATATTTTGACTGTTCTGAGTTATTTATATATCATTGGATTCGTCTCGATGAGTTCTTTCGATTGTTACTACGATTGGTACTACTGATGTAACTCAATTCCAAAAAATGAGGGTGCTACAGCTTGAAAGTCATACTGGCGTATCTCAAAGTACATGGAAAACTGGCACCCCAGTAAAGTCTGACGTTCCCAAATTTATTTTATATTTTCACAGAATTGAAAGACACAACCAAGCATTGAGATAAGTGCCTAAAAACAGATATCAGACGAATAACATCTGCAGCGAAAATCGTGATTTGCCCGTATTGGCAAATTCATTTTAAAACCTCTCCTGAAAAATTAAGAAAAATGAGATATGCCATTATGTCATTCTAGCGACGCTTTAATATCAAAAGCAGAAATAGTAGCTTTGATTTTTATTCTTTTTCTAGTTCTTTTGAGTGTTACTTGATTAGACCTAGTCTATTGTTTCTATTTAACTTATCTGATTACATATTTGGTTTCAAATAGCCATTGACAACCTTATAATTTTAACATTTCCCATATCCTAGACTAGATAAAAAGTTTTTCACAAATTTTTCCCATCTTAAACCTGTATTTTTTCCAGTGGGAAGCCATCTTTTCCAACACACAAATCCCATTTTACTTTCTTTGTCCTCTATTGTATTCGCTTTCCCCAGAAACCAATAAGCTGTGTTGGAAAAGATGGCTTCCCGCTGGAAAAAAATATGCCTTTAAATCAAGTATACTTTTAATTCACGATGTGAACTGTACTTGTAAATTTGCAAAGTTCTGTTACTTTAAATACACCCCCTACTAACTGATTCTCCACAGTCATCTTCATTATGCTGGTCACATTGGTAACTTTGTAATCTCCAGTGAAGAAGCTATTGCAAAGGGTAGCAGAAGAATTGTTGCTCTCACTGGACCAGAAGCAGAAAAGGTATGAAAGTTTTTACGCAACTAGTGATTCATTTTTTAAAACTTTTCTAACTTTTGCTCTACAGTAAAATTATGTTATTTAAATTGGTTCTATGAGCTGTTGAAAAGGAAGTCTACTGTTTTTTGATTTTTTATACTTAAGTTGTCAGAACTATTTCACTTTGATTATGAAGTTTAGCCAAATTAATACACTTATTCAAAGATTAGAAACTTTCAACTCAAATGGGATATGAACCTAGATAATCTTGCTAAGATTATATTATGCAGTATTATGCTTCTTGTTGACAAATCTTCATTTGTGACATAATTTGTTTTTGATTAAGTTGGTAAGAAAGTCAAAGACAGGCAAATCTCACATAATTAATGGAAATATCAAATGGAAATATAGTACAATGAATATTAGAGGAATTTAGGTTCAACAGTTGGGTTGTTTAGTACCCTTGATACCCACAAATGGGGAAATGGATAGGCATGTGACTACTGTCAAACTGCGGAACCTTTCGACCTACCAGGTTTCATCAGATATTCTATGCCCTGTTTTTCATGTTTGTGACAGATTTTTCTTGTTTTTATTTTGCATAAATTTCTAAAGTAAAGAAATCAGTCAATAGTATGTATAGTAAATTTCACGTACCGGTACTGTTCTACTGTAAAATTAATTTTATTTCCGTTTATTGTAACCTTTAAACTTTTGAGATTTTTTACTCAAATGTTACCCCGATCAAACTAGTATTTTAAAAATACGATCCTGAGTATAAAAGGTTTAACTCTTAAAGATTTATAATATTTTTATGCTGTAATAGGAAACTTATAGAACTAATATTTTTCAATATTATTCAATTAATCCACATTCTTCCTTTATTTCCCATCCCTTAGGCATTGAAGAAGGCTTCCTTACTTGAGAATCATTTAAATCAACTTAAGAATGATGTATTATCTAACAATGGAACACCGAAAGAATTAGTTCGGAAGATTGTGGAACTAACAGAGATTGTATCTCAATCAAGTATTGCTTATTGGAAGAAGGTAAGATCTACTGTTACCATTAATATTATATTACAGTAGTCAGTGGTATATAATTGAAAGGAAATTTTGTCAGTTCTTGCCATATTAATTTAAATAAAAAAGGTTTATTATACTTGGAATAGAATTAATTAGAGGACCATAGAAATCAACAGTCATGTGATTTGGTACCCTTTATAAGGGAAGCTATGCTCTCTCCAGGGTACAGTTCTTATTTGAAACAAAGTATACATCTGACAGTCTAATAAATTTCAGTTGAATTAAAAACATACCATATTATTGTTACTAGAGTTTTTATAAACGAATCATTTTCATAAACGTTTAAACCGAAGTCGTAAACGGAATGGAATCAATTTTATGATTTTTTTATCTACTCGTAATATTGTGATTTTAACATGCACCCAGGGTCAAATTGCCTTAAAAAAACGTGCAAACAACTAAATATCAGACGGGAAAAAATCAAAGCAGCAAATGACCTTGGTCAGCCAATGACAGTTCGATAATCCCCTTTGGTCCTCCCCTTGCAATCGCACTACCCAGGCGTGACATTGAGGGAGTTGTGGGATTAGATAATTAATAATTATTCCCCGGATTTTCTTTCTTTACACTATGCTCTATTTGTCATTTTTATTATTTTTTTACATGTTGTCATACAAAACAACAATTTTCTGGTTTCTTCCGTTCATATGTTTACGAAAATCGGTAAACGTAAACGAATCTGTAAATGTTGAAACTGTAACAACTCTAGTTGTTACCATAGAAACTTTCCATTTTGTTATGCTCTGGACATGAATCAAGTTTGTATTAGAGTAGGCCTATACAGTGTAATATAAATGCAATAATATGTGGTGTGAAGTTATTCTGTTATGCTAGGGTAAATTGTTTTATGATAAAAACTTCTAAAGTACGAATAGTTTAAAAAAAATTACAAACATGTTCTTTGATGCTTTCCCTAATTCAGAAAAAAACTTCTGAGGTGTATTTATAAAAGTATAAGCATTAGATTTAGGCTATGTACCGTAAATGTAATTTATTAATTTGACTACATACAAAAATTTGACAGGTGAACATGTTACCATTTTTAGTAGCTTTAACTCTGATGTGGTCTGAGCCACTTACACTGTTCTCATCTGAAACGAGTAAAATTCCAAATCCTGTGAAAGAAGAGCTGTGAAGTTTTTGAAAAGCGCATAATTTTTTATATTCATTTGAACTTTGATGATTAATATATGATAAATTAATTGGTTGATCACGTAAGCCTGATATTAAACAAATGTTGTTTTAAAAGTAACATAATTCAATCCTCTAAAGATAGGCCTATTATTATTTCCCGAATTTAATGTAAAATATCAAATATGATGTAAGCTATCAGCAAGTGCTTACCATTTAATTTTTTTTCCATAGGATGACCTCCGCAACTCCTTAAAAGACCTCAAGAAACGTCTTGATGATGCTGATCGTACAGCTAAATCAGCTGTCATGACAACAGTAACAACGCAAGCAAAAGAACTGGTTGAAACTAACAATACCAGTCCGTTCCTTGTTCATTGTTTTGAAGCTTATAGTAACAATAAGGCTTTAGATAGTGCTTTAAAACAAGTGAAGAGTGTGCCTGCTATGTTCTTCTCCGTTGATCAAGATGCAGGGAAGATTATTTGTCTCAGTTCAGTGCCAAAGGTAAGAAATCTGAAAAATTAAGATTGTACTACAGGCTATAGATTAATTATTATACTGAAGTGACCAACGCCCCGTAGAGAGCATCCGCACTTGTAGTGTACAGTAATGCTCTCTTCAATGAGAGGAAGATCCCAGTATAAAGCGGTATCGCTCTGCAATGCACGGGGAAAACAGGCATGCTCTGTCTGGAGTTTGGTAGTTTCTGTATTTTAAATAAAGTATAGAATCCATTCTCTCACAATAAAAGATGATTTTTTTCGTGAATTTTCGAGTTTAATGCAAACTCATTATCAAACAATTTACAATATTATCATTATCAAACAATTTACAATATTATCTTATCAAACAATTTACAACAATATTGTAAATTGTTTGATAATGAGTTTGCGTTAAACTCGAAAATTCACGAGAAAATCGTCTTTTCTTGTGAGAGATAAGAGCCTTTATGAAAATGGATGTTGAAAACTCTCAGTACAAAAGCTTCCATAACATATTATTAAAGTATAGAATAATTTATTGTGTTATAATCAATTAAATCCATTAATTAGAAAATTTAGTAACTTTGTTTAAAAATATACTCAACTATTTCATTAAAAGCAAATTGAATTAAATGTGCTAACAAAGTGTATTCCACCAAATAATATGTACTTGTCAGCTCAGTAGTGAGCATGATAGCTTTCTGCATGGACAAAAGAAACAGTTATGTTTATTCAAATGGAATAACGTAAACTGTAGTTCTCTTGTGAAATAGAAAATAATTACAGTATAGTTTTTTTTCCAAATAAATAAAAGAAAATCATGGAAATGAATTTTGAAAATTAAATACCACATTTGATTAAAATGTTAGTGCTGTAATTTATTCCAACTTTACAAAGATCTTTTTAGTTTTTAGAAGAATTTCAATATATTGCTGAACCAAAATCATCATAATAAAATTGGATGACATATATACTGTGTTTGAAAAAGCAGGTTCAACTAAAAAAACTTAATGAGAAATACAGAATGAAAGTTCTCAAAGTTAATGTCCCGTAGAAATTTTAGAACTGCCTTTATTTTCTGGAAGAAAGTTAATAAACCTTATAAGTCTATTTCATTAAATTTAATAAAACGAATTGTTTTGCCTTTCATTTCATTTCAATTTTTCAAAAACGCTTTATTAACAACCCGCAACCCTCTTCTAATTTCCTAGGACCAAGTCTCCCTTGGTTTGAAAGCAAACGAATGGATAACTCAAGTAACATCCGTAATCAACGGCAAGGGAGGAGGCAAACCTGAATCAGCACAGGCTTCAGGAACTAACTGCAATGCTCTCAATGAAGCCATGGACCTAGCCAAGAAATTCGCTCAGATCAAACTTAATGTTAAAACTCAAGATAACGGGGTTTGATATTATTTCATAAATATTTTAATATGCTTTTTTTAAGTGTGTTGAAAATAAAGTTTTGGATGCTGGGCATGCTATTTTTTTCGTTTTGTTTTTTACCCTTTTTTCGTTGCGTTTTGTTTGAGTTTTTATTTTTTGCCAGTTGTGCTTTATTTTTGTATTTTGTAGTGAGATTTAATAATTTTTTCTTTGATTAAGTGCCTTTGTTTTGTAAAAAAATTATATAATTAAAAACTGCAGCACTGCTAGCTAGAACTTTATAAAATATATGCCTGAACTGACCTTCTTTAATGTTTTCAAATTTGACTTCACTGGTCAAATTCGGAACCAATTCAATTCAAAACTGCAGCATTGCTAGCTAGAACTTTATATATTTTTTTATTTAGCATGCCTACTTTTTATTTTTTTTGTTCATTATTTGTTGAAACTTACAATTATCAAATATTACATAAGGTATCTACACTCATTAACTTTAATTTCGTACTAATTAAATAGCTATAAAACTTATGTTTATCACTCTATTACTGTACTGAAATTTAATTAATATAGAAGATTTGAAGTAGAATGAAGATAAAAAAGTGAAAAGTAGATTTTCTTGTAGTTCCTTTGCGAATTGTAGACGAATGATAAGAATTGTACTCATGGAATCAAAAACATTGTTGGTAAGTTCATTTTCATACATTTTTATTTTCAAACCTTTTAACTTTTTAATGTTAATTGCTTGATATTATCAGAATTTAATATGTTCAAAATATAGGAAAAAGCTTGAAGTCTCTTGTACTTTTGCCTAAGAAAATTATGATCAACTTCACAAAAGAATAATTATTGACTATTGGAAAATAATTAATTTATTTCCCTTTTCAGCCCAAACCTTCCACAGTAGTTCGTCAATTTGAAGCTCCATCTCGAGTTGATAATACTGAACCAATAGTTTTACACATCAATGAGAAAGATGCCTTCTCATTGGCTGCTCAAATAGTTGCTAAGTATTCACACACTGAAATAACACTTGCTGTGGAGAAACCTGTTCCAGATGATAATGTGAGTTGTAAAATGAATCTTAAATTTATTTTTAAATGTAATCTCTAAAAATATTCTATAACGCTAACCATAAATTCAAGTTATTTTGGAAAAAATAATATTTCTCAAATGACCTATAAATGCTATAATATAATTGCAGTTTTTGCTTCTGAGAGACATGGATTCATTATTGTTAAAGTTTTCCATTGACACAAGTGAAAAATCCATAAATGATCAAAATTCTTTGTCAATATTTCAGCGAAGTTCCTTCACTTTTATCAAGACGATATATATTGTAAATTTTATATCGTCTTGATAAAAGTGAAGGAAAAAACTGCCATAAATTATTTTTGTGAAGAAAATGTCCCATTCTGTGAAAAATAAGGATGTAGAAAATTTCATGTTGATATAGACCTAATGCAAATATTAAAAAATCAGTTGTCAAAACTTATTATTTTGTCTTTCCAGTATTGGAGAATGCCATTTTTAGTTGATAAGAAATTGAAGTTGAATGGTGGTTTGGCAACACTGTATTATTTAGCTCCTAAAAGAATGAGAGGAAAAGACTGCATTCAAGAAGCTCAAGTGAGTATCTTACTGATAATGAATGAATATATATTAGAGGCCATCAGCCCTTATGTAGAGGCCATCGCATACAAAAAAGTAGCAGAAAAATATACATAGTGTATATACAACTTGTTAAAAATAAATACAAAAAAATAGTTTTCTAAAAAATAACATAATTAATAGTAATGAAAATAGTATATTGTGAGGATTATAATGATTTTATAATAGGCGTACATTGAGTACAGTGTTTTTGTAAACAAAAGATATAATGTATGAAGGAATGAGATGAATACATAACAGAGGATAATAGTATAAAAAATGTGTTGGAAAAATATTTGAAATTAAATTGGCTTATTATTGTAAATTAAACCCTTAACAATTTATCTTATAAAATAAGTTAAAAGTATGTTCGATATAATTTATGGGTTTTTCAAACAAATTACACAGATGCTATAGTTTTATAAAAAGAAATTTTTGTACTTTACAGGCCTACAACTACCCTAATAAAATATAATATTTAATTGCTACTATTTGATCAGATTGTTCTAATAATAAGTTCTAAAATAAAGATGATAAAAAAGTATTATACTTTATTGAAGTAACTAGTTAGTGAACAACTAAAAGAAAAACACAATACATTGCTAAAATTTTTAAAGACGTGTCTCTTGGCTATAAAAACAGAAATAGCATGTGATCTGAAAAATACAATACAATTAGTTTCATTCTCACAAAAATACCTTTTACAGTAACCATATTATATAAATGTGTTTATATGAATATAACAACAGTACTAATGATATATTTTTATTCCTTTCCAGCTTCGTGATTGGTACTGTATGCTTGAGAACTGTTTCCTCCCTTCACTTTCAATAGTGATTACAGAACCATCTAGTGTTCAGAAGCATGAAGCAGCATTCAATACTGTCAATAGGTTTATTCAACATGTGGAAAATACACTCAAAACACAACACTATTTGGTGAGTAGAGATTCTTAGTATAGTTTGTATCACATAAACATTTAGACTTCATGTTATAAGTTTTCATAATATAGCCTTCAACTATAACTATTAAGGTATGTAGACCTATGACAGTATGAGTAGCTTCATTTTGTTTCAAATTGAGTTTTATCAAATTTTCTCATTCAAGTGAAGTATTTGTAAATAATTTTTATGTGTTTTCTTATGTTTTTTTTGCTTATGGAACTACTGATTTTTATGTAAAATAATCTTGTAAAAAGAAACCTTTCATTGTTATCCTTATCTGAAAACACTCTTTTTATAAGATTTAGCAATAATGTCTAGTTCAAAGCATATTCCAGAGTTTTTTAAAGCAAAGAGTCAAGTTCAACTCAATACTTAATTTCGTATCACTTTTCCTCATCAGAAAATAATTTAATCATGGAACAAAATTTTCTAATTATATTTAAATTTGTTTGTTTCAGATCTGTGATGTTTTACTCCTAGCTGATATTATAGTTGTAACTGCACTGTTGCCATATTTAGATAAGATTAAACAAGATGAATACCCATTAATTAACAAATGGTCCAAGGTAAGAATACTACAGTGTTATAGATTTCATACAAGCATGGTTGGACATTCTATAGCTGTTTGATAAGTTGGAAGGTTTGGGGTATTAGTCACCAAGGAATAGACATGGTATAAGACAGCTGTTTCGCCTCTTAAAGGCTCATCAGTTATACTTGTACTTGTTGTAGTGTCATATCAATCCTCGGAGAAGTATAACTGACAAGCCTTTAAGAGGCAAAACAGCTGTCTTATACCATGTCTATTCGCTTCTTCTATATTCTGCCTCCCCCCTCTGATACTGTAGTCCCTGGACGTGTGAGGAAAATTTCAGAAGAAAATTTATTGTTTCCAAAGTAGAAACGTGCAAAGTCCACAAATACCATATCTCAAAACATTTGCTCCAAAAATTTAATAAAAAGTTCCTTATTGTCTCCCAAACTAACCCGCTGCGGCAGCACCGTATCACCACAACTCATCCTTCAAATCTAACGTATTTCCCACCCTCATCGACTTGTTGTTACTACTGCTGCCATCTGGTTGTTTACAAACCAAACACAAACGCATTGCCATACACATAAAACATACTGGGAGAGAAACAAACGAGGCATAAAATAAGAAGTGCTTGGAAAAGCAGAAAAAAGAATAAAACTGTGTCTTCTCAAACGACTGAATATATCCTGATTCCATCCTTTTGTTTTCTTCTTCATTTCCTTTTTATACTCTTTCATTGCCACAAGAAAAAAGAAAGAAAATGGCGACATACAGTGCTCGAAATAAAAGTAAATGGTAGTACGTAGAAGTAGAGTACAGAGGAAGAGACATTTCTACGTTATACTAAAAGAAAGGCAAGTGAATTTAAAAGTATAATTTCCGGCCACAAGTTTTACATTGGTGGTATTTTTTTGGACTTTACGAGAATATTAAGAAAGTTAAGGTCAAGTTGAGGTTGCGTAATTTGAGGAATATCAGGAAATTTCAGTAGAGATTTTACAGTGTATTACATCACGAACTTTATTTAAAGATTAGTCAAAAAATGTTTTTCAAGTGTTACTCTTATTTCTTGAACAATAATGAAATAAATAGAAGCTCATTCACACAGGGTAGTTATATAAGGAATACTAGCTGTACATTGTGTAATAAAATCTGCCTTATAGAGTTCTTTTCATAATTTATTTCTACCTACCCGGGTTTCGAATTTAACAAAATTCATCATTAGGGTCATATGAAAAAAATGTTGAAATCCAACTGAAAACTCTAAGGCAGATTTTATTTCACAATACATTGAAGTTCTTTTAGAGTGATCTCACTATAGCTGTACTGTAGAATATTCATATACTGAAGAGAATGATAAACATTGCTTGAATGTATAATAGTGTTGATGTAAATTATATTATAATAATGTGTAGTGTATAGACCTAATGATAAACAGTAGAATGGAAAGAAAATCCATTTTGTTACGACATTCCTTTTTCTATCAAACCTGTATTTTTTCCAGTGGGAAGCCATCTTTTCCAACACACATTTCCCGTTTTACTTTCTTTGTTCTCTACTGTACTCGCTTTCCCTAGAGACCGTTAAGCTGTGTTGGAAAAGATGGCTTCCCGCTGAAAAAAATACCCCTGTAACTCCTTAAACATCAGTGTATTATAATAATCTTTGGTATTTACAATTACTTTGTGAGATTACCCTTTTTTCTTACTAATTTATAAGTTTTCATAAATTAAATAGCAAAATTAAATCCAGATAGTACAACACGTTACCTCACATTATATTTCCCAGTTCCATTTTTAATAATTTTAAATGACGAAAGTCAACATTGTTGAAGTTAACTATACTCAAAACTCGAAATATCACTGAATTTTCACAATAAAAATATAAATATAAAAAGTGCTCAACAATTTTCATATTGTCAGTTAATAAGCTCAACTCCCACGCTCCTTACATTACAATGAAAATACAAAGTACCTCTTTAAAACTTTTTTGTTGAGAATTTACAATCCACGATGAGTTTTAAATTTAGATCTTGAAGAAGCACTCCAAATAATTTTTAAAAGCTACTCTACATCAAACTAAAAAAAAGTTCAAAGCCTTCAGTGTAACTTTTAAACTCTCTACCCTCATTTGGGCTCTCAAGTTTCAACTTATTAATATTTCAAAATGGTAGATGTGAGTTTTAAAAAACATATACTTCAGTCCCATTAACTTTGTAGGTTAATAATTCACAGTACTTTTAACATGTAAGTGTATATGCCAGGGAGACAGATTATGTATGCGGTGTGTGAAAGGGTAATTTTTTAGAAATGAACGCATGGACCTTTGACGATGATGCATGAATTTGTGTTTTTTTCTTTATTTTGAGGATTGTGTTGACATAATTATTTTATGTAGTTTTATCATTTTTGCTTCTCACGATTGCTTCTATGTAATATATAGTAAAAACTATTGAAAGCTGAACTTGCTGATAGCTAAAATATTTTAGATTAGTTAAAATATAAGTAGAATTTTTTTAAATGACGCAAAATTAAAAAAAAATCACCCTTGCTGGCATTCTAACCCGACATGATATTCAAATGCTGTTCGCTGATCTGCCAATAGACCCTGTTGAATACATGAAACATTTTTTAACATTCAATTTACGTTCCTTTGTGATATTTTGATAATAATACTACTTTCACTTATATCACGATCTTCACTATACAAGAGCTCTCTTTGAAAATGGAATTATATATAATAATAATATAAGAGCAACTAAATATTCCTAACATTGAAAGTTCACATAGAAAGTGAAGAGAAATAAGGAATCAAAGGATCTCAAATCTCTTGAATGCTCAATCCATGATAAAGAACAGTATTTTGTGGTCTCTCTGATCTTTAGCAGAAAGTTGAGAAGACGAACTTTCAATCTCAAAGGCGGTATTGTCAATCAGCATTACATGGAATGCCCCATTACTTTTGAGTATTATATTTCGTGCAGTTCTCGTCATTAACATTTTCTGCTTCATTTCAAACAGTTTTGTATTTATGGTATATCACAGCATATGAAAAAAATATTTTACCGGTAATTTAAAATCTGAATATGCTCGTACGGAGATTAAGTGACGTATTCATGTTTAGGATACTTCTTAGGTCTGGCCACTTATACGAAACAAACTATTTAGCTTCAGGACGATTAACCTTTATTAATAAAAAGGCTTTATCAACTGTACAATAAAAGTTTGAAAAGATTCACAAAATAAAAGATGTTTCCCTTTGTAAACATTAAAATCTGAATCGTATAATCCTAAAAGACGTCCTTTTCTCGTATATTTTATTTACTGTTAATTTCAAATAAGAAGAGAAAATTATTCTATTGAAATATAATAGCGCTTCTGAAACGTGTTACTCTGAGGATACCAGCTATATTAGTTGTATTAAATATTGTAGAAACGATTTAAATAATTTATTCATTTTCGATAAATGAAATTTAACACTCTTCAGATTTTACAGTGTAATATTGATTAAGTTATTGTGAAATGGAATAATTAAAGACCAATATTTTCTTCGTGTAATATTTCGACTTTTATGTAAGTAATTTTCAAACATGTTTGAAAATGACTGTTACATAAATATTACGTTTTGCTGTTCTGTATTTAAAATAATAACACCTAATTGCAGTTATATGTACCCCTGATGATGAATTGTTCAATTCGAAACATATTGGGTAATGTCCAATAATATACAGAGTGCTTATTACGGAATTCGGCTTTTTAGGTTACTGTGTTTTCGTATGAGTGGGATATTTTGGTTCGTTAAAACAAACCTAATAATGTACTCCCTTCTAACCAAACACCTAATTCTGTTATTCTTATTCCTAAGATTCAGCGTCATATTTTATGAACTCGCCAATTCTATCTATTACTCTTCAAGTTTAAATTTTTTTATGGATACCATTACATTTTCTGGTGTTCAGGTAACTTTCAAAATGTAAATTTAATGTTTTCATAATGCGTTCACCAGTTTGATTTTCGAAAATAAAATTCCATAAGATTATATAATTTTAAATTGACCTGTGAGTAAACTCAAGTATCTTCGAAACATATGAATACTTTCATTCTGTTACGATTATAGCATTAAAAGCTTTCACAGAATGTGCAGTTTAGCATAATTATTTAAAAAAAGAAAGATTTACAGTTTACATTGTGGACGTTTATAAATATTGCCCTTTCAGAGGGGTTGCTTTTGATGAAGTGATTGAACGGAGTGACAGTATATAGTTAATAAAAATTTTAAAAAGTGTACTGGTATTCAATAAAAATTATATGTAAGCAGCCAACCTTCCAAAGTTCATAACTTTGTAGGGTTAAGTAGGAAAATATCTGATCTAGGCCGTATAGCCCCATTAGAATTCGCTATCGCTACTCCTTATTTTCGAGGTTTGTGTATTAAGACTATTAACCAGTACTCCACAGAAGGTTGTTGAAATGTTTTATAAGTACCAGATCAAATCTGCAAAATTATGCATATTGGAGCAAACGTTTTCGTTTTACCCGAATTACTAAGTTTACAAAGTGGACAGCAAAGCCCGAATTTTCCTTCCAGAATGGCAGTTTTTCAGTAAGAGCTGACTTAAATCACAAGTTATTTAAGGATTTGTTGCCTTCGTATAAAAATAAACTTGACAGTGTCTGTAATGTATTAGGCATACTGTAATGTGTTACATCTGAGAAACATGGATTCAATGCTATTCAAATTTAGGTGTGTTGCAATTTGTAAATCCATAAATGAAACAAAATCTTTTTCAATATTTCAGCGAAGATCCTTCACTTTTATCAAGACAGTACTTGTAAAATTTACAATAGGGCCTAGTTTACTTTGAAATATGAACATTAAAGAAATATGAACTGAAGTCTTGATAAAAATGAAGGATCTTCGCTGAAATATTGAAAAAGATTTTGTTTCATTTATGGATTTACCAATCGTAACACAACCAAATTTTTGGACTACTGTAATGTAACAGGCCAAATTATGAAAAATGTTTCCATTGACACTCCACCATTTTTCATATCCAGACTCCCATACTAGGCATCCACTTACTGGTATTTCTGGTAACTACAACTCTGTATTTATTCTCAATGACTTTCTACTATTGCTGTGGGGTAATACTCACAGGTGGGGTCGGAAAGAATGGATCTACTGTAGCTGTAAGTTAGTGTTTAGGTAAAATATTTTATTGTGGTTTTTATTTTATGATAGAGAGTTTTGTGTTGGTTTCCTTGAGGTTTTTTGTGTAGCGTGGAATTGTATTACTAAGGAGATGATTTTTGAGGTGGTTTTTGAGTTTTTTTAATTAGTTTAATAATTGCCTAAAAGTAGGACAATGGTTTTAAAGATTGTTTACGTCAATTTCAAAAATGTCAAGTGCCAGCCAAACAGATAACTGTTTTAGGTTTAATCAAAGAATTCACAAATTAGCATTACGGTATATAAAAAATCAGACAGGTTTGTTCTTTATTAAAGATTTCTTTATCTAATAGCCTACAAATGGAAACTTAACTAAAACTTTGAGTCTACTGTGCACTTTCATTGATAACCGATAGGGTATCATTTTTTAAAAGAATTAAGTTCTAGAGTAGGCCTACAGATTTATGTTATTATTTTTATAGTATGAAGTTCATAATATTTATATATTTAACTTCACTAATCAAAAAGAGAAGGCATGTAGGGTCCACATTACAGAAAATCAGTTTTTTCAATGTGTGCAAAACAAAACAAGATGTAGACCAAGTTCAAAATAATCTGACAATCATTGACTTGGTTTAAGAATGAATTTATAATTCTATAGACCCTACTGACAGTTAATTCTCTTGATTGTAAGTGAAAAAATAATTGTTTATAATTATGAATTAGCTGTTTGTGTGACCAAGGGTACCAAACCACCCGACTGTTGAATCCTATGGTCCTCTAATATTCAAAATAATATATAAACCTTTGACAATCAATTAATATTGTAAGATGTGTTGCCTAAATTTCCGTTGAATTAATAGTAATATTACCTTGCAATACTTCAATTTAAAATATATTGTTAATATTAAGATGGTTTTACCCCGTAGCAGTCAATACAACAATAAATACACAAATAAAAATTTGGGCATATTTGTGTATTTATTGATGTATCAACCGCTAGGGGTAAAACCATCTTAATATTAACATTGTATATTATCCCCCTTTGCCTTCTCTAAATATTAACATTTAAAATATATTAATTCTTAATTATGAATGAATTATTAATTTATAGGTACATTAGTAAATTTTTTAAATTGACGGAAACAAATAATAGAAACAATTTTTTATACGGAAGCACAAAACCACCTCAAAATCATCTCCAACCCCTCGATATTTCTAACCTCACTACCAAATAACAAAAAAAAAAACACAACTGAACGAAATCAGAAACTCACTTCCCTTCGTCTTTTATCTGTTTGTTTACATGCAGCTCCCCTACTTAAATGTGGAATCAAAATTTGCCCTTGTAGCCCTTGCCATAACAGTATCATGGTATCTTGCCCATGGGCATTTCTCTATTATTTTCACTGGAGGAATAGGCAAGAATGGGTCGACAGTGGCAGTAAGTTGTGGCGCTTTGGATTTGTGATTTTTTCGTAGTTTCCTTTTACGTTGTTTTTTTGGTTTCGTAGTTAATTTTTTGGTGTGTATCTCACGTTTTCTTATAATTATGCACATTTTTATTTCATTTAGTTTTATGATAGTTTCTTAGGCAATCTATAAATTATTCTGTCTTTGCAGTTATAATTTGAGTCGGCGGTTATTTTACCTTGTCAGTTTTTTGTTATCTTTTCGTAGTTTCGTTTTGTTTTTTTGGTTTGTGATTACACTGTGTTTTGGAGAACTGTTCTTATGCACATTTTGGTTTCATCAAGTTTTATAATAGGCATATAAATTATTTTGTCTTTTAATTTCTCTGAGTGTTTAAGACTAGTTTTCGATGTCAATTTTTGTAATTTTGCTGACAGTACCGGGTTATATTTGCCGTATATAGGCCTACTGTATGCATATAACATTTACATTTTGGAAGATCCCATGTCTCATTTGCTTTCATAAATTTCATAGACTTAATTCAATCTGCAAACACTGAGCATATTTGAATTTTGCGATATAGCCTATGTAAATCGAGAATCTGAAATTGGCTGTTTTTGTACGTTTTTCTGTTTCACAGTATTTCCGCTATCACAGTGAAGTTTGTTTTATTTGAACAGTCACTGTAAATCACTCTCTTTGAGGACCATTTCACACTCTGTAGTGTGTAGTCCATACTAAAGTTTAGAAAGCAAATTGAAATCTGCTATATTTGTAGGTCTGGTAAAAGTTGAATATTATTTATTTTTGTAGTGTAGGGCTTATATTTTTTATTAATTTCAAAAAATCTATACTGAATACTGTATACCCCTTTCGCAAGCATAATACCCAAATGTATTTAAGAAAATTGACGATTCTGAAAGGAGAAAGTTTTATTTACAATGGTAAACAACGGCGATCCCTTTGTCTACCCTTTTGCTATGGGTTTAGAACTGTCAAAATGTGCTAAATGCATTTGGGTCTTATGTTTTCCTGCGAGGTATAGCCTATTTTAAGGTAACTAAAGACATAGCTTCGGGAAATCTATTCAAAGCGTGATTGTGCTTCTTATTTCCTTTCTGCTTACTTTTGCATGTATTTGAAACTAACGTATAACGTTGCATGAGATCTAACATAGTGTTTAGAATCTAGGTTTCTGACTGGGATTATTTTCACATAGCAAAAATAAGATTGTTGAATTATAAAAGTCTGGACAGAAATTTATTTGGTGTTATCTGGCAGATTTTAATAGTGTAATTTTAAAAAACAAAATTATCTGCTTTAGAAATTTTAATTTAATATTTAATATTTTAATTTAATATTTAATAATTTAATACTGTCAAATTAATAAAAATAAAGTAACATTACTATTTTAAAATTTTGACTTTCAGGACCTTTTCTAATGCGCAGTTACACACAAAATGCATAGTTACAAAACTGATTTTTGCAGTTACAAACTGGGATTTGTGTAGTAACTATTTTCAAAGTTCCGTGAAAATTAGTTAAAATGACCATTTTCTAAACAACTTTTCAAAATTTTCATTTCAAGAAATTTGCGCAGTTACAAAAATTCCATCTAGGAAAGGCTCTGTCGACTTTAATATTTACGAATAAGTCAAACAAAAGTATTGAAATAAAGTTTTCATACAATACAATAAAAACAACAAACTTATATGTTATTCATATAATATAAATAAACAGCTGTAGCAATGTATTAACATGCTGTTTTGATAACCTTCAGTAAATGTAGAGACAGTATTAATTTAGCAAGTGTTTTACCATACAAAACATACTTTTATATGTTACCGCATATTCAAGGCTCTCTCAAGATAGCACAAAAATACAAAATTAATAAGCAAAAGCATGAAATAATCGAAATATTATTATTATAATATTTTTATTCTCAATAGAGTAAAAAAAGTGTATCTGTTATTTTTTAATGTAATATTCTATATTTATAAATTAAATTTCCTTTATTGTAACATAGTTTTTTCAATATAACAATCCTGAATTTTTAAAATTTTGCTGGCTAAAATAATATTAAAATTGTATGAAAGTGATATTTGGTTTGTAAAACACATTCAGTCAGAGATTACATTATGAAAAATATTATATATACAGTTAATAGTAAAACTAACTGTACCTTGAGAATACTTTCTTGTAAAGGGTGTCCAAATAAGAGGTTGCATTTTGATTTCATCACCATTTTGTATCTGTTCATCATAACATTATCATATTTGACATTTGTTATATAGAGACCAGGACAATAT
>JAQIWE010001102.1:0-17218 GCA_034698565.1 Campodea plusiochaeta
TTCTCTTATGGGGTGATAGGAGACCTTTGATAGCAACAAATGACCAACTATCAAAGGTCTCAAACGAGACAAGTTTTGTATGCTTGGAAAGTGAATACAAAGGGGTACGATATGCACCTACTATCAGCCTCTATAATGAAAGTAGGAATTATCCGAGGCCTGTTTCATATGTTCACTGTTTCTGATGGTTTAAATGGCTTATCATGTGACGCTGTTTCGAGAAACAGCGGAACTGTATATGACTACAAAGTATAGCCCTTTAAAGTGCATTTTAACCCATTTTTCTACATTTTCCCATAAGAATTTCATGTTTTTGACCTACACAGTAAAGGCTAGACCTAATTCACTTATAATTAAAGTAATCAAGTTGTTGTAGTCAGACAACTATTGTTTTGAAGCTGTACACTCAGCAAGGTACTTTTGTTCCAGATTAATGTTGTTGCTTCAGTTCTTACCTGCTATCCCTTGTCATTATCAGATTATAGTGACCGTGCCTACAATTTTGGGATTTCCCTTTCTGTTTAACCTAGGCCCAAAACAGTAATCTACACTCAGACACAGTAGTAGACCAATTTCTTAAGCTAAAAAAACTTGAATCACAGCTCCTAGACGCTCCGACGTTTTTCGAATGGGCAGCGCCATCTTGAAACAGGTTCGCCAATTCACAAAAATGCTTACGCAGCCAACTGTGAAAAACAATAATAGAAACCTATTCTATTTCTGCTTCAGTGTAGCGATAATACAGAATGACAGAGACGTATGAAGAACATTTTAACTTTTAAGAGGGAGGTGTGGTGAGAGGGGTCTTTAAAAATAGTTAATTTTTTGTTAATACTGTATAATATATTATGATAATTTTTTTTAATTTTGCAGTTTCAACTGATTTTTTTATTATTTGTGAGTTAAAAATGTGAAATCTTGTCAGTGTCCTTCCTCTGATCACTGACGATCAACCAAAATATGCTGTGCTCACCCAAATAAAATAATTATTATAAAACTTATAAAAATACGTAAATTAAAAACTGAAGTAATTCGCTCAATCCTTCTACAATTATGTGAACCGTTTAGCTGCAGCACACTGCTTATTGTGGTCGTTATTTTACAAAATCTGGTCGGTCTTCAACATTCTTTTGAAGCACCTCCGAAGCTTTCATAGGTCGGTGGAAATGAGATTCTAACCCTAGTTTAAAATAAAAATCAGCAATTTGGATGCCCCACCGTTAAATTTTTTTTAATTCTTAAACAAAAAATTCCATCTTCTTGCACAATTTTTTTTTTTTTTTTTTTTTTTTAATATTCTACTGATTACAGTAGTAATGTAAATTTCTGGTTAGTATAGTCTCTGTTGTAGTATTTGGAATTTGATCCAAAATTAAAGAATAATTTATAATGCCGGTGTCTCTCAAAATCTAATTCATCATCGGAGGTATACCCCTAATCTTGAAAATTTGAGTGTCCGTATATATAAATGTTTAAAGTTGTAAAGTTAATTATGTCATTTCTCGATTGATTTTTTTATTGCTTTTACTAAAAAAATAATGACTGAAGTAACCTCTAGATGAATTCCTTATGATTTTTGTCAACACTTTTATAAAATATATTGATATGAAAAAGAAGGAAAACCCTGATGAATTAACATTGAAACTATAAATTAAAAAAAAATATTGAGTATATTTTCTTTGCTATCATGTACAAATATAGTTATATACAAAGTTAACTTAAGTTTTAAAATATTTGGTATACATCAAATATTGTGATAAAAAGATATACAAATAATGTTATTCACTTTAGAGTATCACAGTAACCGCGATAATAATAAAGCACAATCACAGAAGATACTGGAACGTATCTTATTAACTTGATAACTCGTAATAATGTTACATTAAAATCTTGCTATTTCTGTTTTGATATTTGTGAGATGAATAGGATTATCATAAGCTGCATGATGATAATCACCAGCATAGTCTTGTAGTAAGTTCTTATAGTTAAGTTTCTCAGTTACTTCTCCTGGACCCCATTCTGGTGTGGGTTGGAAAGTTGCCTTCAATGCAGCTATGATGTTCTGAAAGGGAAAAGTAAATGAATAAGGAAGTTCACCATATCGAATAAATGTTATTTATTTAATCAAATCAAAAAGTTTGAGGATGCAAAAATTTCACCTTTTGATTGATCAAAAAGGTAATTTTCTGGAAGGTTAAAAAGAATTTCCTTAAAAATAGTATACCATTTTATCCAAAATTTGGACACAGAAATTTGTAATCAAACTATACGAGCCGAAACCATTCTAACCTACAGTTTAATTTGTTGTTAGTAAGTTATCGAGCTTATAACTTATTTCTATAAATCTTCACTGACTCTGTAATTGTTTTTCATGTATGTGAAAGTTGGTTAACATTTATAATACAAGAATGTTTTTTTTCCCGTACGATAAGTCAATCCATTATTTCCTTCACAAATCTATAGTCCAGCAATGTATTTGGTCCTTCTTTTACTTATTTACTTTGAAGTTCTGTTTATTTTTATGAAATACTTGCCAGTTTCCCAATGAATTTAATAATAAGTTAATTACTATACTTCAGATATAATGTATAATAATTTAAAATATAGTTTTTATTAAAATGCAGTTATAATTTATTGATATGATAATAACAGTAACTTCAGTATCAGATTTTTTTCATGCATTTATATTAACTGACCTGTTCTCTTTTGTAGTATTTGAAAATAGCAAACCCTGCCCATATTGGAATCTGTATGATAGAAATCATTGCAAGAAACCAACCAATAGATTTAGCCCAAACAGGAATGGCAGAAGGCTGAATGTTATTTAACGAACCTCCCAATATCACCTGAAAACAAAATCAAAAATTATAATTATGTTAATAGGACTGAAGAGTTTGCATTAGCACTCGATTGATATATATGTAATACAGGCAAATATTTTGAACAAAGTGAAAATTTCACCACTTCACATTTTTTTTTTCTCAAAATTATACAGTCTCCTTATCATAATGAAAATGAAAAAAATAAAATAAATAGTAAAATACTGTATCAGACATGCCATAAATTTACTTCAGTATCTCAGTCTATATCAAATTATTACACTCGGTTGTCAATTAATTGGAGATTTCAGAGACTTATTATGATTCTTAATCATGGATGAAATAAATAGAAGAAACGAATAAGCATTTCAATATATTTCCTTAGTATATACTATTCTTCTTTTGCGCTGGGAAAGTTATGTGTGACAATTATATATTACTCACAATAAGAAGCGGTGGAGTAACTCCAGCCCATAAAATTTTCCATACAATGCTAACTTTCTTTTTGAGCATAAATTCCAAATCCCTACAGAAATTGTTGACTCCATATATCCACATAATCGTCACCATCTCTAAAATTGCTATTATGGTGATACCGAAGCCAGCGTAGTCGTCCATTAGTGAAAAAATATGTGTACCAGCCTATTAGTGAAAGGAAATAAATATTGTAAACACACAATACTCTTGAGAATATATTATATTAAGTTAAAAATAAATATATTTTTATAATAAAAGCGATTGAACTATACTCTTCTCTCGTTTTTACCATTTTCAATAACAAATCCCAAATGATATTCTTTACAGCATTCTTCCTGTATCCAGAAAAATTCAAATTAGTATTAAACTCAACCACAATTCTAATATTTTCCACCATTACTATTTTTTTACTAGCTATCTATGTAAGTATGTCAAATATATTACATATATTATGATTGAAACAATGATTAGATTGCGATGTGTAGATCCAAACGAACAAGTTGTACAAGGTTTAACAATTAAATTCCAGAACTGTGCTTCTGGAAGAATAGGGCGAAACTGGGAAATCTAATATTGACCAATAGATTCTTCTAAACCTATCTTCTCAGTTTTATTGTTAACCGATTATTATTAAAATCGTTGCACGTGACATTTGAAGATAGGAATTTTAGAGTTTCCTCACAAAAATACACTAACTCGTCAGATCAAAAGACAGCAACATACAACTTCTATTTTTCTAAAGAAATCGAGCAATATGGAAACTGAATCATTTTAGTTTCAAATGTATATCTAAAATGTTTGTGAAGGCAATTGTAAGCCATTTTCCGTATTTTTGAGTGGCGTAAAATACTGCGAAGATGTATATATACGAGGATTATGATGAAGGCACAGAAGGTACATATGTCGAAAACAGTACAAAGATTATCCTCAGAAATAATTAATTATTATTATTTATGTAATATTATTAAAGTACCTTAATGGCTATTAAGTTATACACTAAACATTATGACAATATTAATATTACTTACTTGAGTTACGCAGGGTAAACCAGTGAAGAAACCAAAGATGCAAATGACAGCTGTGCAGAGGAGTCGTTTACTCTTAAGTTGAGGATATCCGTCGTAAACACTCGTTAATACCGTTTCTAGAAGTGCAAACTGCAGAAAGAAAAGTTGTTACTGAAGTATATTTTATAGCCATTATTATAAATCGAAGTATATAAGAACAAATGTACAACAATGTACTTTTGTGAAGTCTTAATGATTTCAAAAAATGCACAGTGATATAACAAAGAGGAAGAGGTATATAAATATGTATTATGGGCATGATAATCGTCTTACACACTGTATTTGATTTTTGGTTAGTTATAATATTAACTGAAAGTTTTGTCATTTCCATACCAATTTCATAATTTTTCATTCATATTTGATTGTATTTTCTTTGGTATGCGTTTGGGAAAGTGGAAGAAAAACATTCAAACGAAAATACCCAAATATGTGAATGAAAATTAGTATGAAAATAGTATTTCAATTACCGTACTATACTAATTTTTGGTGTGCTGTTACCAGAAACATAACGTCCATTCAGTGCAAGGTCTTTTGTTAGGTGTTTGACTATCAGATTTATAACTTTTATTTGAACATATTCCATTCTTAAAAGTAAAACGAAAATTAATCTGGCATCTGAACAATTAAAAATACAAGTATGTAAGTACTACATAGTGCAATACATTTTTCATAATTATAGAATCCAGTATTCAGAATATTAATTTCAAATAACTGCATAGACTATAGTTATATTGCATCGATATTCTCCAGAGTTCATTATGTTTGAGGAAATAAACTTCTTATTAAAATTAATGTATAAGTTACATAGCAATATTAAAGTATTTAAACAAGCAGTCATCTGTAACTGATTTATTGTACAGAGTTTACTGTACCTCACTGTCCAATCCTAATGTGAAGAGCATAACGAAAAAGATGAATGACCAAAGTTGTGGAACTGGTAGAAGTGACAGAGCTTCAGCATACACTTGAAATGCTAAACCAGGACCTGAAACAATTTAACATTTTATATTGTATCATACATTGTATAATATACACAAGTTAGGTATATATAGCTTTATTATCTGATAATGAACTTGGAGTAGAGTAATGCTTGTACACTTGATGGACTTGGATGGATTATTGGAAGACTTATTTTCCTGAACTTTCAAGAACTTTTAGCGACTTAAATAGTATAATTTACATCAAAATTTAAGAAATACAAATTCCTCAAAGATGTTATTAAGTATACGTTAACCAACATAAGAATTATTGGAAAAACATGTTTACCATTTCAAGCAAAAATACATACCTTTATTTTAGAATCAGTATAACTGAATGCGTTATTTTCAAGAACAATATTGTCTTATATATTTATCCTGATAACTTAACAATACCACTACCAAGCCACTAATCATTGCAATTGGTTGTCTCATTTTAGTATTATTTGGTTGAGTTCTGAACTCTGAGCATAGATGCAGTTTTTAAATGCGAAAAAGTGAAATTATTTCAATTCTATTACGTTCTAAACGATTAAAGTTAAGTAAACCGATTTCTGAACTAGGGTAAGTATATAAACTCTGTTATTAAAATGAAAATAAGCTATAAGCATGAACCACACAACTTACCTCCAGCAGAAACTTTTTCTATTTCAACGCCAAGTGTGAGAGAAAGATTTCCCAATACACTAAAAATCGCCATTCCTGCAATCAATGAAGTCACTGTATCACAGACTGAAACAATCATGGCGTCACGTGTCACATTGTTAGAAAATTTGTTATATGATCCAAACATAATTAAAGATCCCCATGCTACAGCCAATGAAAAGAACACTTGCTCAGCTGCTCTACGCCACACCTAGAATAAGGAACATATAATCAGATCGTAAATTTGATTTCGATTATACGATATAATTGAAATGAATATAAAAAAATATATTTCAGTGTTATACTGAACTGCTACTATAAATCATAATTAATAACTTACTTCAAATTTGAGTAGTTGGTTAAAGTCTGGCACAAAGAATGCTTCAATTCCAGCGCCTGCTCCTTCTAATGTGACACCTCGTATAAGAAGAATGAAGAGAATCAGAAAGGGGAGAGTTGCTGTCACATACACAACCTGAGAAAAAATAAACACAAATTAATTTATTACTGTTAAAAAAAAATTATACCTATAGTGCAATGCCTGACCTAAGACTTAACTTAGCGATAAGACAAATGAGGGCGCCACCTGTCGGTCAAACCTCCGGTCAGGAGAGAAGGGGGCGCCACCAGTAAGGTTCTGCTTCTATAAAAACGAAGAATTGTCCCGCTTCGGGGTCAGTTATCGAACTGATCATTACAACGCAGCACTTCATCTCACTCTGCACCATGATTTTCCCACCATCTACACTCTGCACTTGAAGTCCCACCCGGCTATAGACAGAACACCACTTTATGATTTATTTTACTACCTATAACATATGAATACTTATGTTTATTTAAAACTGTTATTGACATTGTAAGGATTTGATGCACATATTAAAGAAGAGAAATAGAATAAAATAATAGTCTTTTCTTTGAACCCTTCCTGAGGCTTCTGGTAGAAACCTAAACCTTTTTCCTTAAAGGAACTTCCCAAGAACTATTGCAATAGTAAATACTGGAAAACTGAGGTAAAAACAGAGAAATGAATAGTAAAAAGCTTTCCAAATTTGGAACATTAATAATTTTGATTGTGGAATAGTTCAAGACATTTATTTCAGATTAAATCTACGATATTTTTTTACATAAACATTGCCAACATTTGCTCTGTTTGTGCTTAACATTACATGTACTACATTCGATTAGTATCGATTACATTGTACAGCTACTGAATTTAAAAATTCAGCGTACCATATAGATTCTACTCTCGTAGGATGATTCCAATATTTAAATACACTAAAAACTGCCCCATAGTCCACGAGGATGTTCTGTTGAATTTCAGGACAATATAATAGAATTTGAAATTAATTTTTACATTAATATCTACATATAGTGGACTCTGCTATATATATCGTGATGTTCACCAGACATTATCATATTTTTCTGATTTGTTTCTTTTTATTGTAGAAATCTTTGAAGATAGAATGTGTGTAGTTTCATAAGGCAAATTAGAATGACGATGCTTTTATATGAAGGGTCTGATTACTTATATATATCATATCTTATATGGATGTTTTAAGAAAATGTCCGTTACCTTTCCTGATGATTTAATTCCTTTAAATAGGCAAATAAACACAATCAGCCAAGACAACAAAAGACACAGAGATAAATCCCATTTCAAAGCACCAACAGAACCAAAACTTTCCAATGGAATACTGTTTAAAACATTCCTCCTGAAATACAAAGATAATATTTAAAAGGGTGGAGGTCACTTTAACGAAACTTGAGAATTAGGAGATTTTTGTGTTTTTTAAGAAGTAAGAGCGTGTTTAAGCAATATTAGCTGCATGGTGGAATTTCTAGTAAAAGGGTAAAATCGGAAATATTTCGGCCCATTTTAAATACAGTAGCTAAAATAAAAAAAAGGTATAAACACGCTTCGAAAGTTTCCCTAACTTTATATTAATATTAATATTTGAAAAATGATATGTTCTAAACAACCACCTGGGACTTTTACTTAACCCGCTCCTCAATTATGCCTTTATTCTTAAGAATATTCCCAACTGTATGATATAATGTTCTGATTTTCAAAATCAGAAGGTGGCATAGCAAACTATTGAAACATTATTGTGTATTCATAATGCTTACTGAAACGTCATCATTTTTTTATGGTAGAAACTTGTAATTTTAATATGATCATCCTTTTATAAATCTAAATAACTTTCCAAAGTTCCAAAAGGTTTGCCCCAGTAGTTTTCAGGATTTATATATATATATAATTATATATCGCTAAATCCCTATCTCATAACATGGTGAGGAATAGATTTATCCCCCAGCATGTTATAATAAGATAGGAAATTAGCGTTCTATAAAAATTACTTTCTCAAAACTACTGGATCAAATCGTTAGAAATTTTCTGAAGTTATTTAGATTTATAAAATGGTGATCATATTAAAATCACAAGTTTCTGTGATCAAAAACAAAAAAGTACGATGGTGATACCGTTCAGAAGGTGAGCGCATTATCAATTGATAATATTCATCAATTTTAAAAAAATTCTGCTCCTATTAATAATTAATTTTCAAAATTATGGACCACTTCAAAACACAATAAAATACTTTTGAAGTGGTCTAATCCATAATATATTTTGAAAATGAATTATTATCAAGAAAAGGTATTGAATCTCCGAAAATCTATTCTGCTCCTAATATTATTGTTACTTACTCATAATAATGTTCGGCTGATGACTGTTGTCCTTCAGCTAAAGTTCCATTACACGTTTGATTACCAGATTCTGCCTTATTGCACCTAGCAACACAAATTGTTGAATCAGCACCTTCCCAATCACAATGTGTCCAAGGAAGTGTTGAACTGAATGTAGCTCCAATGTAATGAACACAATAAGCCATAAGAACGTTGTAATAAATAGTTGTTATAAGACAAACAATTGACATCGCAATGCCTATACCTGAAATTCAGTTTAACAATATGAGCAACAATAAATTATATCGACTGTTAGTTGTTCACTCTGGTATGCCTTGCTCTATGAAGAGGAGCAATGTTTAATATTCTTAATGTAACATATAGTTATTTATATTTCATGTATATTTTTATTATTATTACCTGAAATATTTTGTTACTGTATAAGGGACATGTCTCGTTGTAACAATAAAGTAATTGAATTGACATCCACAGCACTGTTTTTTTCGCCTATAATAACGACTTCCGTTGTATAGAATAACACTCAATTTGAAGCACTTAACCTCAAACAAATTTGACATAAAAAAGGAGAAAATAGTTATATTGTAGTGAAGTTTTTTTCTGTTAGCTTTAATATTTCTAATGGATGTATTTCGCACAGGTTGAGTGTTATTTTATAATAGCGGAAAGAGTTACCATGTATTATGCGAAAAAAACTAATACTGTTGGAGTGAGCCCTTGCTGAAAGACGCCAATTACCCATAACGCCAATTTTACGCTTTTAGAATACAGTATCTTTTACAACATTAAATCTGAACGATGAATATGTTCTGATAGCTATTCAGCAATAGGGAAGTCTGTATAATTATGATTATGAAATCAATGAAAATATTTAAGAACATTTAAAAGGAAAGTAAAATATATCTAATATTAGCTTATGTACAGGGTGTCTATATACAATTTCATTTCTTAATAATACGAAACTAAAAGAGATAAAATGGAATAGTTTTTTTCTTAGTTTTCCAAACCTCTCCAAGTTTTATTTCCATGAATAAATATTTTTACAGTGATTATATCATTTCTTGTAGCTGTAGCAGATTAACCTGAAATTCACTTATCCAAACACAACATGTTTATAGTAAGTCCAGATACTGAGATATGCGCGAACTGAAAAAACATTAGTCAGATTACGCGAACCATTGTTGGAAGATAACTTCTCGATGGACGATTTGAACATAAATACTATTTTGCAAAATTTTGAAGTTTATTTGCACCACTGTGTTTAATTTAGTCATATTAAACTACTCTATTCGTTTGGATTTCCCTTATTGAATTAGCCATTTTTGCTAATTGCGCATTTCTTCACTTTCTGCGTAACCATCCAAAATGTACCAATGCACAGGAAAAAACTTTAGGAGTGCATGCATATAATAAAAAAAAACTTCAGCGATTTACCTCTCTTAGTTTTTGACTTATTCAGAAACAAAATTGTAAAGGTATTTTATAGATACCCTGTAAAATGTATACATGTATTTGTATATATCTGTATATGCTGGAGCACGACACACCCTCCAATAGTTTTCGGAATGAAAAACAAAGAGCAACTACAATATATATAATATTGATCTCGCTAAATGAAAAGCGTAAGTATGATAGCTGTAAAATGAAATTAAAATATTAAATTTTTAAATCACCAACGTTAACTTTGTCGTCATCGAATCCACGAAGATGTTAATAATGTCATATTGCTCAAAGTATAATATTACTTTATTTAAAATATATGAAGTAAGTAGTTGCTATATTAGAATAGTATAGTACTACAATATTCAAATCAAAGATACATTTTCAACATTTTAACTATTATTGACCATGAGTAATTCTTTATTAAAGAAGTGTATCTTACCTTTGGATGCAGGGACCATGTTCTTGAATGATTTGACTGCACCAGCTTGTGTAAACTGACCCAAAGCTAACTCCATGTAATACATTGGTTTGCCCACAAGAAATAAAATTATCAGGTAAGGAATTAGGAACGCACCTGAAACAACAAAATTGCTTATTATAACAAAACGAAATAACATTTATTCCACAGTTGTATTGAAATGTATTCTGAATCTTTAGATTAATAATAGTGGAATAGTCGGATAAGGAAATTTCTTTACAATAATTAAGAAATAACGAAAAACACAAACATACTATAGTTTGCAAAATGACTATAGTTCATTAGGACTTGTACACAATTTATATCAGGGCCGTAGCGACCGCCGGGGCAGGCGGGGCACCGCCCCAGGGCCCCCGACCCAAAGGGGCCCCGAGCTGAGAAAAAAATATTTCCTGTATATAACATAAATAATGGATACTAATAAAGTTCACTGTATATAGTGTTATTTAAAATAATGAGAAGCGCATTTTTAGTAACCAAAACTCCAGCAGGTTTCTTTATTTTTAGCAGTTTATACACTTTGGGGTCCCAAACTGTATTTTAGAAATTCACAGAAGTCCTATTGTTAAATTTAAAGAATTTGCATACGGATATACAGGATACTGTACTTAGGAAAATTTAATGTTATTATAAGGATGGGTTGTTTTTAAAAGTGGCGAGAAACAAATTAAATTCTTAAATAGAAGATACCAGGGGCCCATAGCCACAATTTCAGGGGCCCCTAAGTGAAGCAGAACAATAATTGAACATAAATTCTAAAATTTCGAAAAAAAAAAAAAGAGACGTAAAATGTAGGAAGTATGGCAATTTCCTGTGGAAACATATATTTAAAAAAAATACCGTTAGATATTAATGTATCTTACAATGTAAAAATAATAGTTAAAATTATGTTTACATGACAATTTGAGATGAAAATCACAAAAATATGTAAAATATTTTCAGCCATTGATAAGAATACCAGCTAGGTAGCTACAAAACAACACTGATATCATATGAAAATAAAAAACACTTTACACATTGAATAATAATTAATATGCCAATTGTAATTAGAAATTTGCAAATTTTGATAAAAAGAAAACGAAAATTTATGTATGAAATATATTTTCTCTTCTGAAATTTTTCTCTGTCTGAAATAATTATAATTAGGGTTCCTACGAGACCGAGACCAAAAAGCCTGGTCTCGGTCTCGTTTTACCATGCTGGTCTCGGTCTCGGTCTCGTCTCGGTCTCGTTTATGAAGTCTCGCTCTCGGTCTCGTTTACAATGGGTGGTCTCGGTCTCGGTCTCGTTTATGAAGTCTCGGTCTCGGTCTTGTTTACAATGGGTGGTCTCGGTCTCGGTCTCGTTTTTGAGCGAGACCGAGACCGAGACTGAGTCTCGGTCTCGCCTGGTCTCGTAGGAACCCTATTTCGCATGAATTATACTCCACTCTTAGATTTTGGAAGATGCGTTACTCTGCTACTATTTTCTAAAAATTCCTCAAAATATGAAGTTAAATTTACATGTCAACTTTATTACCAATACCATTAATCAATATTAAGTTGAGTTAAATATTAAACTTTCTAAAATCAAAAGTGGAGTATAATTCATGTGAAACAATCAATTCCATTTGATGTTTTATTAATGGTGTGTGAGATTTGCCAGTCTTTGACATTCTTACCAATTTAATAGTATGCTTACATTCCTTAAAAAATAATATCATAAATACATTCGTTACAGTATCTTGTAATTAAAAAAATGAAACTTACAAAATAACACCTATTATGTTACAAAATAACACATATAACATTATTACAAATTATGAGTTTAACTACCTAACAATGATGAATCTGTTGAAGAGTCGAAGTGAAATGTCAAGGTTTGATCCCTCCTAACAATTAAAATTTCATCTCATTCACATAGACTAGATTATATCTATTAGAAGAGCTTAATTTTGCATGAATAGGCGAAGAGCAAATACGATTCTATCAAGTACAGAGGAGGATTAAAAAGAGGGCAGATAAAAAAAGTGGATTTATGCTTGAAGTTATAATATAGTGTAGCGGAAGTACAAGAATATTGCTAGTTTTACTTGAGTTATTCTTCTCTTTTTTCAAAATATTACTGAGTGTTGTTGTTCTTTTATTTTGATTAACAAATTATTAATAAATTGTTTTTAGAATTTCCTAAATAAATATTGTCACCAAGAGATGAAAAGATCTGATCTTTGTATTAGTATATACACCTTGATCATTCATAACATCATATCACCCATTATGAATAGCTCAGTCGAATAAAATTTGCATTGAAAAGTATACACGGCATAATAATAAAACTGAAAGCAGGGAGATAATAATAATTAATAATATGTAACTTGTTTATTCAAAGATTTACTCAGTTCCTTCTTCAGAAATTCGTCCTGAATCCGTTCATATAATTATTGCCTCAAATATTGTACTGATTTCTTTCAGTTACTGTATCATCGTTGCATCCGTATGATATCATTAGTATGATAATGTGACACCTAGACAGTGAAATAATTATAACTTTCCCTATTGAAGATTTTCTGTTCACAGTTTTTATCATTACATGGTTTTCTATTGGACATATTTCAAGTGGAAATTTAAGGATGTGATTTCGAATGGTATAGTTTTAGCATTTTTATACAAAGTAATATTCTGGAGAACTATGCAATCCATCAGTATGTTGACATTACACTATGATTTAATTTTGTTACGTGCCTGAAATATCTCTAACTAATTTTTCGATTCAGCCCACTTTTCTATATATTCGTGTGTTTGCGTATTCATATCGGAACACCGTGTTCCATTTAACAAATAAAAATAAATAGCAACAAAACATTACTTCAAAAGCCATTCTGCAGCTAGCAATACTGTAATTCAAGTTCATTTTAGAAATACTGTAATGAATTAATAAATATCACTTTTTATCTCTCTGAAACGTCCATTTTTTTCGTTTCTTTTATGATGAGAGCATGTCCATAACCATATGCTAAAAAATCCTCCTCTATCGAGGCACTCAAGCGGTGATAAATCTAAATCCCGATATATACCGACGATGAGGCCAACGAGGATTCTTGTTTTTAAAAATTTCTATTCGTGGGCGGAAAGAAAATGAGCAAACTTTGTAGATTTGCTCTCGAGCTTTCTTCAGTACAAGTGGTTTCGCACGCAGCCAGCAAAGCAGCAACCGTTTGCAGCTCCAATCCCCGAAGCCATCTGGCGGGTGTTTACGTAACCTCTAGTAGAACTGTTTGTCCGAGCATTGCATTTGCTGCCTTGTTTCGTCGTTGACTGTTGTGTAGCGTATTTCCAGAGGGGTTCTGTTGTGGGAGAGGCGCATAAGGCAGGTAGGACATCTGTAGTACTAGCGATTTACTAGAGTGATAAAACAGCTTGTTGCGTGGCGCGGGAAAGTATAAACAAAGAAAAAGAAGCGGGAAAACATTTTGTTTTCGAATGGCTGAGATTTATGGGAAGTTGTTGTTGTTGCTTTATGTTTATGTATGGGTACAAAATGATGTTTAGAAAGCATATATGTTTGGGATAATGTTGAATTATATTTTAATATTTATGAAATGATGTTTTTGATTAGAAATGTGTTGTTTTTGTTGGGTAAATATTGTGTTGAAGTTGTGTGGATGTAAACTGTTTTGTTTTTCAAATCCGAGCGGGAAATATTATTTCGCGGTTATTTCAGGAAGCGATGATGGCGTGGATGAAAAGTAATTTTAAATTTATGGCGTGGGAGGAAGATAGTTTTTTTAAGTTTCTTTTTTCTGAAAATTTTCTTCACATGCGCATATAAATATTACCACTTATTGATCTATTCCATAGAAGTGTTCTTGAAATTTGATATCTACAATCAAATCACAAGGCCTTAATTAAACTTTCGAAACATTATTTATTTATAACGTTTGCTTGAATTTAAAAATAGCTTATGCATTTTTGTTATCAAATGATAAAATTGTTTATGCTAGTGTTGTTCGATAAACATAAACTTTGAAAACGTCACTTATCAATTTTATAAATACCGGTATTAATAATATAAATAGTTTTAAAATTAAAATAATATGGAAGCTTATTTTATAAAATTAAATTAATTTTATAAACCAAAATAGGAAAGCGATAATTGTTACTAAGATGTCGTCTACTCTACAATTTGGGTGTGGCTCTTGATCTTGTGACTGTCGAGTCTGGGAGCCATCTTGATATTCTAAATTGCGTCTTCAATTCGGTTGTTGCAAAAACATTTTCAGGAATAGTTTTTCATGAAAAATCCTTTCAGTTTTCACAAGATAAATCAGAACTGTTGCTGGAGCAAGTATTAAAATCTGTTAACATATTAATGAAACAATAATAACTTAATTTTTTCGACGTTTATAATTTGAAATGCTGTTCTGGAGAATCAGTATTTCTACATCATCAATAATTCTACATTTTTAAGTTTAGGGGCCTAGTTATTAATTGACATATTAAAACATGTTGATGGTGAAATGTAAGTGTGCATTGCTTAAAAAAAAATAGTTTCTGAATGGCGTTCAGAGTCAGAAATGTATACTGTAAGGTGTGAGTTATAATACTAAAATAATGAAAGCTTTTATTATAATAAGATAAAGATGAAAAAAGAACTTGAAGTAGATATACTTTGATAAATTTTTTTTATCTGATCATAAACGCAAAGTAATTATAGAAAAACATTTTTCAATAAGTCAACTTAGCTTCTGATTTTGCATTCTTCGGGATTATTTTTGAAATGCGTGGCTTACTATGTTTCTGATTAAGCTTATTACATTAATGAGTAGCTGCACGTTCTATTGCAAAAGATTTACTAAAAATTTCTAATCGGAATTACGATTTAGTATATTTTGTTTAACATAGGATAATTTATGTTAAATATTGTTTGTCAGTGAATAGTATAACCAGGAAGTGATTGCCTTCTGTTATATCTAACATTTCATTAACGAATTGTAACTTGAAACTACAAAAATGCTCAAACTTTCGAATTCTTATTTCACAATAAAGTATAATAGTGTAATTTACTTCCTTTCCTAAAAGTTCATGTATAAAAATGATTAAAAATTTCTTCAAGAATATGAAGTAATGTTTTTCCTGAAGGTGCATTTCTCCGGTCCTCTAAACTTCACTTTCACGGACGATCATCAATATCGGAAATCCATTTTTCAGACACCGTCAAATAGAGAAATGGTAGCAAACTATAGCAACAGCACCCCGTATACATTAAGGAGTTTAGTGTTATTTTTTCACAAAAGTTATTCAAATATATGCTGATGAAAATTATAATTAAAATGAATTTCTTTGTCACAAAAACTTAAAAGACGACCGAATACAAGCGACATTCATTCTTCCCACGCGACTCACCGAATCTTCTTCTTTCGGCCGAACTTCTCATTTTGCTCCTCTCTCCTTGAAGTCCTTTTTATCCCAAAAACCAAAACAAAGACAAACATAAAAATCACTCAATTAGTATAAAATCTGATATTAAATAAATATATTTGATTATTTTTATGGGAATGGTAGCAACTTTCTTCCCGCGTCTCGTTATTTGAAATTCTATTGTCCCCCGCAGCTTCCGAAGTTGAATGTAGCCTAGCCGATTCCGTGGAGATGACTCGGAGTAGAAGCAGCGGGATGGTCAATTCGCAAATGTCGCATCAGGATTTCTTGAAGGAACGCTCAGTATTTTAAATTATTGTGTATATTATTGTGATTCTTGCGGTTTCTGCGAAATAACAGAAATTATGTTTGCTATTTTATTTCATAGATTCGAAGATTAGTGTGATTTCTCTTCCAAATTTAAGATTTTATAGATTTAGATAATATAGTATTATATATAGCATCTTGAATTCGTATTTTATCAGTTTCTCCGAATCTATATATATAAATATATATTTGGAAAGAAGACTTCGATAGCCTTTAGATTAGTTTTAAAATTTCACTATTTAATTTCAATATTTTAGTGGTAGTGACGTCAAATAAATTCTTCATTATTTATTTTTACGTATCTACGTAATAATATACAGTTTGAAAGATTAGTGCATAAACGCACTTCCTCTATACTTATAGAATTACTGATATTGCTGTAGTTACGCCTGCTGAAGGTAAATAAACATAAATAAAAGCATGCTGATAATGAAGGAATTCTTTTTAAGTAATTCATGTATTGCGATAACAGCTTATATTATTAATACAGCAATATTTAAATTACATTGTGTTCCTTAAACTTAGTGTTTGTTATTGTAATTTATGATTTATGGAAATAGTTAAGAATGAAATTAATTATAACTGTAATAATGTAGATTACAGAAATAGTTCAACGGTTAATTAATTTTAAATGCATAATGAAAAATGAAAATAAAATAATACTATTACAAAATCTATACTTTTAGCTGTTTATAGCGCAATAAATTAAAATTTATTGTTATTAAAAATACTGATGTAAAACTAGGGTTCCTACGAGACCGAGACCGAGATCAAAAAGCCTGGTCTCGGTCTCGGTCTCGTTTTACCATGCTGGTCTCGGTCTCGTTTATGAAGTCTCGGTCTCGTTTACAATGGGTGGTCTCGGTCTCGTTTATGAAGTCTCGGTCTC
>JAQIWE010001103.1:0-17216 GCA_034698565.1 Campodea plusiochaeta
CATCTTTTTCTTAATTTTCTCAAAAGTCAAACCTCAGGGGGGGGGAGGCATGCCCCCCCCCTGCGCCCGTAAATGACGCCTCTGTACCCACCAGCAACTGCTTCCCTACCACTTTTATAGAGAGAATTACGTAATTCATGTAAATGTACTATAAAAGTTGGCAAATCAGGATTTACTTTTTCATGATTTTGTGTTCCTATGGTTAAAATTATAAAATAAAATGTAGTACGAGTGCTGTTATTTTGCTGTTATAAATATATTTTTGATCTAATGGTAATAATATCAAATATATACTGTTATAAAATAATTACATTTTAATTATAGGTATAAATAATGATGGAGTATTTGAGATCTTGTAATACTTCTTAATAGCTTGAATACAAAAATCTACTTTCCAAACAAGATTTGGTAAGGACATTTACAGACTCTTTCTTTACTTTTCTGAAGACCAATTTTCCATTTTCAAATTTTCGAAGAAAACGTGAAGGAAAATAATATTTTTATTCTGGGGTCATTATAATAAGTCATATACCTATGACAATAATTTACATAAATTTTTTCAGTTGTTTCAGATCTGGAAACATTGATTCGGTGTACTTAGAATAAAGTAAATGAGACTCATAGCTCTTATAAATTATGTAAAAAAAAAACTACAACTAAAACACGTAGGTGCAAAATAACTGAAGTTGTAAATGAATCAACTGCATTAAATTAATTTGAAGCAAAAATTATTTGAGCTTAAACACTTACCATATTGCAGTGCACTATTTTTTTTACTTATCAATTGATTATTTCACTTACCTAGAAAGAAAAGAAAATATTGAGTTAACATCAGCAATAAATATTCATTCCTATATAGTATGTGTCACAAACTTCATAGAGTTTTAGGATATAAGAATTCATTTCCATATTTCTTAGTAATTATTTTGACATTTTCTTTGAAACAAGAGATGAAATGAATCAGCAGCAATTAAAAGTTACTCCATAGAGTAAATTGTCATTTTTTCAAGGAAAGAGAGAAATGCCTAAGACAAAATCGAATATTCTGAATTGATAAACTTCTACTTCAAGAAGCCTGTCCTTAAAATATAATAGGAACCATAATTTCAAACTGTAGAGTAACATCTTCTTCGCGTTCATACAATGTAATGATGCCCTGCTTCCATCAATACAAACTTTGCATTAGGGGATGCCATAAGGTACATTCTATCTCTCCGTAAATGACCTAAAATCCTCTATCCTCTTATAAGCAAAATCCTTTACTTTATGATATTAATTAAATGAACAAAGACCTCTACAACTTCCCAAGTGTAATCTAACTGAAGCGCAATCTCAACACCTTGCTAAGAGTGTTACAACTACTTTGCTCACATGTTTTCTCGTTAGTGGCTCATAGAATTGGTTTAGATAATTCCAGGATTTAACAACAAACAGGGTTGGCAAATTCTTGGAAATTAATATTGGGACGGCGATTTTTGTTCGAAGAGAATGTAGTGTTAGTGAGTTTATACCACGAAGTGATATATTTCTGTACAGTATCTACGAGATGTCTTAACTGTGGAACATGGACCAATAAAGCTCGAATACAATATAATTATTGTGATTATTCAATTCACATGTATCTGTGATAATATCATGATGAACGTTATAAATATGCAAGCAAACATTATCCCACCGTAATGAGAAAAAAATATTACAAAACAAATTTGTCAACACAAAATCCAAGGATTGATCTTAAGTTACAAATTATTATCATGGAGATTAAGCAATTCGATTTCGGCATTGTAAATCTAATGGATTTTTAAGAGGCACATAACGACTCCCGCTCAATGAATACTACTCCCTAATCGTAAGTAACACGTTTTGTTGTTGTGGCAACCTCAAGAGAGTAACTATATATAACCACAAAACTTTTTCCTTGTGTACGTTTCTGTAATGATATATTGATTTCCAATTGCACAGCCACCAACTTGATTAGCACATGGAATGATTGCTTCAATTGATTTGAGGCTTTCATCAAATAGACCTTAATTCTCTTTTTACCTTAACGATGATTGGGTGAAAGAAGATATTAATTGCGTCTTACTTGATGATGAGATATCATGGTCTTTGTGTTGTTTTACGTAAATTAGATTTCATGTTTGTTTACACTTATGAGGGAGGAGAAGTGAACTCAAATTTTGAAATGATGAGCTAACGATCCTATACACGCCAGGAAATCTAATTAACGAGAATAAAGTGAGGGAATTCCTATGTCATCTATGTTGAAAGAGGATTTTTCTGTCTTTGTTTGTACATATATAAAGTAGTTTTAGCACAAACGGATGCACGTCACAAAGGTAAAATTTGAAGTCGTCAGATTACTGATCAGAGTTAGAAAACTTTTGTTTCAAAATCTGTTTTAAGACTATTCTCTTTTCTACGTTTTTAATAAAGTCTACAGTAAGTATAAAAAAATGAGACAGCTGAAATATAGTTAGTGCAAATAAACGTCTAGAACACATGTGCATTCAGCTTCATAAACACTACGCTTTAGGAAATAGTCATAAAGATGTCCTTAACCAAGTAGGATTCTTAAACTATTCGAATTTCTATTTGCCATTTATATAATTATGTTCTTCAACAATTTTAAATAATTTTAACTCTGCTCACTGTTGAGAATCAACTTAAAGTTGTTCCGGTAAAACAATAAATTTCTTAACACACCTACCCTTTTGGTTTTCAAAAAGAATGCATGAATCAAAGTTAGAAAAAGGTGTTTTTCGTTTCTTTCTTTTAAAGAAACTTTTGCGATGAAAAAAATATGAAGAAAGAAATATACCGCAGCATCCAAAGGAGCATAGGACAAAGTTTTGCTGTTCTTTTTTTTTCTTTCTAAAACTAGAAGAGAAATTTATAATAGCAGCAAAAAGTTTGGAAGCGTCTTGTTGTTGAACGTTTCTATCCGCGATCTCCACTTTATGCCACCGCAAAGGATTGTTTATATGCAGTACTGAACTCTATCACGTGACATATTTACCACCTAACACAAATAAAGTACTTGCTGTTAGAAGTATATACTGTAGAGGAGCACGAGAAGACGTGACTAAAGCAGGAAAAAAAGTTTACTAATTTTAGGAAAGCATCCAACGTGGGAGAATTTCGTACTTGTCGCCAAACATGGTGACGATTTGTGGTTAAGACATTCGACGGAGTTTGCGAATTATACAGCGTATATATGAACTCTACATTATCATAGCAATTATTAAAGTAGAAGATGATTCAGTTCACACTAAGAAAAATGCACCACAGTTTTAATCGGTTTACAAAAGATGGATTGTACTGATGTGTATCATTATCATTCTAACAGAAACTTGACCAATGAGGAATCATCTGCTGTGAAATTAATACATTATATTGAAATATTTTAAGTTAGTTACTATTAACTATAAAGGGAATTTCAGCAATCACACAATATTAATTTCAATTTCAGAGGTTATTATATTATACATGTACTGAATATTAGAAGAGTATATAGGTAATATATTTTGACCTATGACCCACCGACCCGAGTGACCCAACTTGACCCAGGTCAGTGAGTCAATTGTGTCAGTGGGTCATGTTCAGTCAGTTGGGTCAAGGATAGTTAACTGAATGACCTACTGACCCCATTCCATCTCTAAAATTCAACAGTCAGGTAGTATTAGTGTCCATTACCCCACAAACATAGAACTGCTTTCACCTATATCGAAGAAAGTAAGATAAGGGGATATGATAGGAAGGGCACACCTCCGTGTATTCAATATAATATGTTAAACTTTGATATATAAATTAATATTGTGAGATTTGCATAAATTTCCTTTGCATCTTTATATGATTAACATTATTTCTGATATCATAATTTTGTACCTATTCCATATAACATTATTCAAAGTTAAAAGAAAATCTTTCTAATGTATAAGATTTAATAATATTATAAATTCCATTGAAGTATTGAATGAACTTCTGTTATGAAACGTATAATATAATTTACATTCATTTTTTTTATTATTGAAAACAAAAATGTTTGAAGGTATTGTATGGTTTCCTTCATACTAGAATGAATGAAAGGCTACGAAGCCGGATATTCTCTTTTTGTTAACGTGAAGGAAAATATTTTTTATTGAATTTTCTCTGCCTTGTTCAATACAATATTCAACAGAAAGAAGAGTAAAAGAAAACAATATGTATGGATCTGGAACATGCAGTCGAAAAAAGTTTGAAATAATATGAATTTCTCGTCAATGGTTGCAGCTTTTTACCTAACAATGAACTTACATTGTTCAACTCTCGGATGATTAAGGTGAACATATTTTCTGCTAGAAAGTTCACAAAAGCTTTACTTGAAGAAATTTAAAATTCCTGTTAAATTTTTGTTAAAGTTAAATATTTTTTTTTGAATTTTCTTGTAACTGGACAAAAGTTTGTAAGTCAAACATAAACAAAAGATAGCAAAACGATAAAATCGTGAAAGTATAAAATACATTTTACGGTAACGATTATCTATTTTGTTATACTAATTAGCCAACGACTTCACTTTATCTAATCAAGGATAAAAAAAGCTCTGGTAACAGTTACTTATTTAAGTTAAATACTAACTATACAGATTTGAATGAAATATTAATGTCATAATTATATATCCATACAGTCTAAATAAATAAGAAAGACGAAATACTTTGAAGTTATCACTATTTTATAACATTGGAAATAGCAGACATCAGCTTACTCAGCTATCGCTATACCTCTATTAAGATGCAGTACTTTATTGTGAATCTGTTACATGTACATAACTATTGTACAATGTCAGGGGCGTGCTGTATCTCATGCAACGTAAAAAATCTCTGCTAAGGTTGAAGGAAATTTTCATTCTACAGTATTAATAAAATTATTACAATATTAAAAAGAATGTATAATTTTATATTATATTAGCGTCTTAGATATAAACAGAATATATTATACGTCATATGATATTTGAACCTCATAAAAAGTTATTTTCAGAATTGAACAAGTAATATAAGATATCTTTATCCCAAGAATTGATATAATTGAAAGTATTTATCAGAAGAAACAATTATTATCTTTTACACCCACCTGTGCCACATGATCTCGCTATCAAATCAAATCATGTCATCACATTCACGTTAATATACTCGTATTATTGAAAAATATCTTTCTCCGTATGTTTTATTTGGCAAAATCTTTTGAAGACTGCTGTGCATTATCAAGACAAAAATATAATTTTTTCCAATTTCCAATTACTGATTAAATAATAATATAAAATATTTAGTTCTATATCACAGTTAACATATTGCCAGTGTATAACATTACTGCTAATCTCGAAAAAAAAAAGAACATAAATGCAATTACACGAATGAGACATCGTGAGATACAACATGTGTGCATTCCAGTGTTCATTTGAACTTTCACATGCAAAACAATATATTTAGTTTCACAAACTACTATTCTAAATGTTATAGTGTAACCCCATGTATTATTACGTAAATTTCTTCCACATGTTTAGAGTTGTATACGAATTGTTGAATTTATAATTATAATCCTGGAAGTTCCTAATGCCTAAAGCACATAAAACTTTTGATGTATGTTTATCAAATAACATTGTAAAAACAATAGTAGTTATATGTTTGCATGCCGTAGTATAATAAAGTTGTATCATGAACTTTGTGAGGTCGAAAATAAACTGTTTGATTAACTTTATGTCCCTTGGCGAAACTGTAGGTTCCATTATATGAAGTATACAGTGTGGCTGTATTGATCATTGTGAAGTGAATTTAGATGGCTTTACTCCCATTTGAATTAGAAAGGAATGGTATATGGAAGTGATACCCAACTACCTCTTGAGACTTCAATGTGATGACAAATACTTGCTCAGCACAAATCCAAGGATTAACTCACACTTGCTTTCAGAAACCACTTCAGGGATGTGGCGTATTGGTTAAATCTTCAAAATAGTTCATGGAGAAATAGTATTGTGGAATTCTTTTTATTTAGAAAGCTTATAATGTTCCAATAGTGATGTATTTCCAAACGTCGTCAATCAATGGAGTATTAACATGCAATTTCATACTAAATTAATATATGCCTTTAATCTAGTGAAAAATTTACAGATGACTGTAACAAGTTTAGGTATATCATTCTACCATCGTCAAACAAAAATATGTGTTAAATATTAACAAGTCATCATTTTAAATTCACAGTTGACAACAAACTCAAATTTATTTGATTGATTTTCATGCAATTGCTTTTTAGTTAAATTAAGCCTTTCTAATTGGCATTCATAAAATTTACAATCTGATAACATATTTCAGCGAAATACCAAAATTAATTTAATTGAGATTAACTCAAATATTATTTTCTGCAACAAATAAATTTAGAAAAGCATTTTGAAAACGTAGTATTTATCTCGAAGGCTGCAAAAACACCAAAAAATGGAGATCTCATATATATAGAAAAGTAATCATCTGAGGGAATTGTGAGTTCTCCCACCCTGACGTTTAAGAGATGTAAATTCAAATAATATTCTTCAGTATAACTGCGAGTAAGTGCTCCCATGGAAGCTTTCTGTGAAATTGAACTTTTTTCTACGGCTGGGAGAAAGAGATAGACATCTATGATATACAAGATGACACAAATTCGCTTACAGTACGTCGATTCCATAGAAAAGGAAAACAACAAAACTTTAAAACAACACTCAACGGCGTACTTTCAAGTGTGTGGAGGAGTCGGTAAAGTAGTTCAAGTCGGACTTCCATTTAGTTAATAACTGTGAGTCAACACATTCGAAAATATTAATTTAAGACTTTTTAAAATTACTTTACAAAGATGCAAAATATACTATTTACAGAATTTATTCAAAATTACTTTTGAATATGGGATTGTAAGTTCAGCACAGTACTGGAAAAGTATTAGCTTTGACTACACTTGTTAGTTATTATAACTTTTGGTATGAAAGTCTTTGTTAATTTTGAAACTTTTGACTGTTAACTCCACATAATATGCATAATTTTTATCTACTATGGAAAAATAGATTACAGTCTGCACAGAAAATAATTCTGATTTTCTCATATTACATAAATATTTAACTTTTATCAACAAGTTTTGCAACCAAATAATTATGACTTTTTTGTATAAAAACCTACCGTAACCTTGCATTAGTCGAAATAATTGGTAAAAATGTCATTTTTCTATAATTGTTTTATACTGTTTACTCCTATAAGAAGCAAGAAAGAGAGCACTCCTTGCTCATGTGTACTCATAACTCGTAAGTGCAATTGCAAATTCTCAATAACATTGTAGAATGTTATAAGCTGCTAATTTATAAATTAGAAGTTGCTTATAATTGCTACTTTTATATCAAATGATTATAAATGCATTGAATGTTCATTTTTTTTAATTATGGTAACACTGAAAAAAATTCGATTGAAACTTTCAACTCATTTTCTAAAGTACTGCTGTTGACAAAGAGAAATTCTCTTATTATTTCATTATTCAAAATTCAATATGCAATATCACATTTCTATTATCAATTAATCGCGACTGACGAGTGAGAGTAATCAGAACATTTTTAATAAAAAAGAAGAAATGATCTAAATAAAATAAAAAATGCGCGAGTACTTTTCTAGCTGGTACTACCTGTGAAAGGTAATATTGTTATTACATTCTGAAATACAACCTGCTGCGAGAAAATACTTTATCCGAATAATAATAAATAACACTTTGGAAAGAGTGTTTGAAATCACATCAGGTGAGGCGAGTAGATATTTTCTCCCAACATCTGAGAGTGTAATTCAATGGATATGCTGACTCTAATTTAATCATAATTATTCACTAGCATATTCACGTAGTTTAATCATATTCACGTAGTATAAAAAGCTTGCTATTTTTTGGAAGACTTCTCATATTTTGTGCCTGCAGCAATGAATTTCGATTACTGATACAGCTGAGCATATTTTACACCTGCAATCACGTTGATTATCATTGACAAGTCAAACACAAAAAGTTCTAACGTTTGTATTATTATTCTAAATTTGATGTTTCATGAAGATTTTTTTTTTTTTTCTTCAAAAAGGAATAAAATAACGAACGATTTGAAATAAATGTCCAATTTAAGCGTAAGATATAATTATCAGGATCACAATATTACTCAAATGTAAAAAGCATAGACTGTACATACTTAATTTTATTAAATTTGAAATAATTTGTTATCGAAAAATATTGTTTGAAACATTAACAAGAAACTTGACACAACATTGTTTAACATTTTTTAAATCGAACTAGATGCCTATAGTACTTAAATTTGAAAATTAATAAATTTTGCTACAGTAGACTTGATTTATTTTCTGTAAAAAAGTTTCTTGAAAATAAATAATGTGTATAGTTTCTGTACAAATCTAAGAGTCAACATCAATATTCACAACAAGTAACAGTCATTCAGAACATGCATTCTAAATCGTAGATTTTCCTTAAATGATCCATTCAAATTTTCCAATATGTTATGATACATAATGTATTCGTATTATGACTTACGTCGTTAGTTACTCATAAAAAGCATCAGCAGCATTATTTAACTTCCCCCAATCTTCTAAATATATTTTCCAATAGTACAGCATCTCGCTGAGCCTTAAAGTGCTGATATTCTGCTATTCACTAAATGAAATTAGTTGCTAAACTTTGTGTTATAACTCTTTTATGGAACTATCAACATCCTCGAAACAGATGAGAAATAAAAGGCCTCTGGAGTTTATTCCCTTTAAAAGTCAGTAAGAGAAGAACATTATCCCCTTGCCTTTAAAAAGTTGGTAGTCAATGAAAATTGAAAAGTTTCATTTTCTGGTTTGAATAGAATGGCTTCTGATGGAGTTCAAAACTTCGCAAATGCCTTGCCTCGAATGAAAGAATATTTATTTATTAAAAAGTATAAAAACGAAATAAATAAATGTGTAATACGTTTACACTATAAATATTTGTTTTATTTCTCGTATAATGTTAATGAAAAACACGAAGGTTTGTAACGCATTAAAGTGTTACCTGCAGCTAAATTGACTTTTCTGATATTTTAACATAATAATAGTCTTCTTCATATAAATAACTCATATTATTTTTCTTAACTCCCAAAAATCATCGGTTGTGGAGATATTCAAAATAAGCTGTAAGGAAGTGGAGCAAGCATGGTAGAAACCGAGACAACTACTGTTATGTGAATAAAATGATTAATTTGCATTATTGTTAAGTCATATTTGCTACTTCTTCATAGATATGGGTTTTCCAGTGACTACTTTGCATAAATTCGCAAGGTAGCGAAGATAAGCAGATCGATTTGTTGCACCTTGTAAAACTTTTTCAACTTCTATAAACAGAAATATCTTTTGATCCGATGGGTCAAAAAATGTCAAACTTTTTTTAATACTTTTTAAATAATGTAAGGTACAGGAAAATTACAGAAAACGAGAAATTCATTATCTGCAGGTAACCCTTTAAATAGTTTATACCAGGGATTGATCAATTACTGTTTATACTAATTATTTCAAACTTAGCCGAAGATACTGCGATGTTTTCTGGTGTAGATCTGCTGTTATACATTGTATTACTTAAGATAATAATTATGATAATAATGATTACGTTAATAATCTTAAATAATAATTTCAATTTTAAGGTATCAAATAAGAGGTTATGTAATTTGGTAAAACACATTAAGCTTCTCACGATAGTGATAATCGTGAGTTGAAATTTCACATAATTGTAGCGTATTGTAATTTCACTGTATTTAATATTGACATCTGAGTTAAAATAGTAGTTTCATAATATTATTGTTTAATCTCGTGTTTAATTGTTACAATAATTAATAGTTATTTACAGATAGAGCGATTTTAAATAAAGAAATAAAAGTGTTAAATTTCTAGTTAGCCCTCCACCGAGAACATTCGTTTTAACTACAATTCCTCACATTTCCTTCATACTGCCATAAAGAAATAAAATTGTTGATATAATGACTCGCAACAAAAATTGCATTCATGTATTCATATCTTTCTTTTTTCCCGCCTCAGTTGTATTTCTAATCCGTTCCACGAGTCGTGTAGTGATTTATTCCAAGTATTTCGTCGCATATTTTCCTCTGAGCAGTCCATAGAAGCAATGTGTGCTTTTTCGGATGACAAAGCGCTCCCCTTCTTCCCCAAAAAGCAGGTATAGTGGGGAGCTGACAGTAAATCTATACTAGGCACGTACCTACTACTACATGGACTAGAGAATGTGATGAAAATAAGAACGAAGAAATATTTGCCTCCGGAATTGGTAGATGAAACTGCACAGTTACATTTGGAGAATTCAAGATGGGAATTTGTTACTTGCTTTTGATGTGGTATGACATGTTACTTTAACGGATAATAATGGTATTTTGAAAACACAACAAAGCATGGAAAAGGAGCTCACTAGTAAAGGTTCAGAGACCACTTTGGATGCAGATGCACTGACGGAATGAATAAAGAGCTGTATTGCTGATGATTGTATAGTAGTAAAGAAATTCAAAGTTATATACTTCCGTTTCAACATTTTTTTTATTACAACATTTCCAAAAGCATTGATTTAATCCTATCTCGTGTAACTAATAAAAGCCATCGCAATTTTCATGTTTTTGTGCAGGAAAAAATGAAATAATATTGTTATTTCAGGGCATCATTCCTTTGCTTTATAAAGAGACCGAAACTTCTTTCAAAGGCAGACTCTGACCAATTTTAACCTACGAAATTATAACTTATAAGAATTTTTTCTAGCTCAAAAGGGTATCAAGTCAAAGTACCATCATCCGAAGGCACAAATTTGTTCACTGAATAAGATCTTCTGAAACAATTTTGTGCTGTAGCGAGAAATATAGTTATAAATGTAATACAGTATAATGTGATTCCATATTTAATCTAGGAAATGTAATCCTTAAGCTTTGGAGTCGGGAGGATTCAGACAAAAATCTCATTATAATAAAAATGGGTTCTTTACTTTTATATATTTTAAGAAAAACATTTGCAATTATTAATCCACTTAATAAAACGTTTTATACACTGTCAGTTAATAACCAAAGTATGAAATGTATAATTCATAAAATATGGACAGTATTCAAAGTATTAATTTCCTTTGTTTCTAATCGATTGATCACCGCGTGGACAATTATTTATGTAGCGATGTGTAAATTGTGGATAATATGATCAATAATCCATAAGCTGCTGGTGTTCAATGATTTGAATTTGGAAGGGAAACTATTATTCATGCTGGGAAATTGATAACGGAAATATTTCCTCTCTCCAAGGCTCAACAAGCAATAATTCATTACAATACGTATTTCATTATTACAACTATTTAGAGGGGTTTAGCACACGGAGTTTAACGATTAGGGCACACGGAGTTAAACGATTTAGGAAGAATCGTTATTAGATGTCCTTAACTATATGTTCGTTTTAAAATATTCAAAATATTTTATATTCTAGACATATACATTGTGAGTACCAGGACGAATACAGATAACGTTACGGCAAATTGAATACAGAATTAGATAAAAAAAACTGATTAATCGTATTTTCGATTTTCAAATTGTGTTCATAACAACTTCCCTGATTTAAGATAAAGATGTTTAAGAACAAAATAAGAAAACAGCAGATTTAAAGTGGATTTTTTAAAGTCTGGATGCCATACCAAACTTCCTAACCATAGATAAACACTTTGTTAATAAGTATATCAAAGAGCAAAATAATTATTATTGCATAAATGAAATTGAAATCGCATGTCATTGAAGCTGTTTAATCTGAATACTAATTCATTCCAGAACAACCTCATAAGTGCGTAGAGTTAGGTGTTTACATATTGAAATACAATACTGCAGCCTAAAGCAACTAACCATATACTACAGTAGCTGATAACTGCACTCGAACGATTCTGTGGTCTAATTGTTGAAAGTGCAACATAATCTACACTGTTTTCGTTGATATTATGATCAGCTTATTTCAACAGTAAACAAAATCAAATTATTTTTAGTGATTTCAGTAATCTGACAGTATTAGTATTTTTGTATATTTTCATTAACACACAGACATCATCAACTGATATGTGAGTAGCAGAAGTTAAGCAGGGTTTACGGAAAGGGACCTTTACATATTTCACGAAAGAATAATCTGAGGTAAATTTGAAGAATACTTAATCTCTTTGGTAAAAAAAACATAAAAAGTCTGATAAAATGTTTCTAAAATATTTCTCTGCACATTTTCCATTCCCAACGAAACTGAATATCTGAGATTTTGTTTATTATCAGCCAACTATCATAAACCTTATATAAGCTGGACATATACCGGTACAAGTACTAAGTAAATTACCGGCGATTCAAGTAGTACTATAGCAAGCGAGACAACAAGTATAAATAAAACAATATTATTTTTCGTATCTAAGACATTACAAGAAACTGCATTTATTCCCGAATATCAATCAAAACGTTTGAGAATCTAAAACATCATTATCATATTTGATAACAATCTAACTTTAATCCGAATCGCAATTAATTAATTAAAGTGGACTAATTACCATAACAGTGTTTCACGTTGCATACTCATTTGTTGGAGCAACTTCTTCTCATTTAACGTCTACAGTGTCTGTCCCTGTGTACCCGTTCAACTACCATTCAGTGTCGTGACATGGTCGTTACGAAACGATAGTCCATCGCATTAAGAGACGCTGCCAAAAACTTTCCCGCATCTTCAAAATCGATTGGTATGGAAAGCTACAGTCAATGGAGGCACGATACTTCAAAAATGCACTGGGGAGGTCAAAAACTTTGTTGTTGGAAACTAGACCTAACTACTTTTTTCTTTGTTTAAAATAATATATTTAAACAATAAACATGTGAACGTAGAATCTATATGGTAGCATTCGAAGGAAATTTTAATTTTATGCTTGCAATGTCTTCAGTACTTAACGTATATCAACTTCAACTCATTCAGTTAAAAATCATTAATATATTCTTACGCTATGTCAAGAGATTTATTCAGAGTTCTTTATGTTTTATAGAAAATTTACAATTATGGTGATTAGCATTTCATAAATATTATAAGTGGTATTATGCAGTACAGTATTATTGTAAAGCAATTCTATGACATAAAATATGAAGTTATTAACCATAATTTCCAAAGGAAAAAAGACTTATAGGACGATCATGTCTGTCAGTTTGTCCGTCTGTTGTTCCCCCCACCTTATATCCGTAACCGCTAGTTCAATTTTGACCAATTTTTTAGGATAGTATCTAAATATCCGTATACAAAAAGTTCAGAAGTTAAAACTCACCTTGGTTTCGATTTTTTTTTCGTTCCCATCTTCAAGTCAAAACTTTAACTCTAATTTTCTCAGGAACCAATGCACTGATTTTAGTGACGTTTTCAGGATTGTAATAGTTTGTACACATGAAAAATGTTCCTTAGTGAAAACAGATCTAGATTTCGAATTTAAAATTTACATCTTCAAAGCTCTGATTTGTTTCTTGATCTTCTCCGGAAGCACTTGACGGATTTTAATCAAATTTTCAGGATTGTATTAACATGGACGCATAAAAAATGTTCAGTTATCAAAAACGACCTAGGTTTATCAAAAACGATCTAGGGGAGTATATAATTGTCAACTATTGCCAAGTATTTCAAATTCTTTGTTAATTTTCTCAGGACCCACTTGTTGATATTAAAAAAATTTTGGAACCTCAATGAAGAGTCTTGTAAAAAATTCAACATTTGGAATTTCCATTTTTTTTTTTTTTTAATTCTTTATTGCTCCTCCGTACATTTGATACGGTTTTATTCCTACGAGAATGGTAAGATACAACACAAAGAATATTAAAAAGTCAAAATTAAGGCTTTCATTTTTTCCACTGGAAATAATTTGCTTCTTGCTATATAATATTATGGCTTTGTGTTCACTTACATTATAAGAGTTTTGATATATTACATCATGATTGATTTTATTGTTCGCTATTTACATGATGCTTTAAATAATTACTACGGTAACTAAAAAAGGAACTATAATATTTCAAATAACCACCAAATAAGGTTGATATATTAGTATAATTATTTATAGTTTTCAAAATATCTAAAATTATTTCCGTACAACTATAATTATACAGTATATGTGGATACTACTGTTGTCTATATGCAGGTTTGCAATCGGAATTGCATGAATTTCAGCTTAAAACCTATATTCGCTGCATCTGTAATTCAACTAATTCTTTCTATTAATTTGTTAATGAAATAATTATTCATATTCCTGAAGAGTACCTCTATTTTTTATCCACGCATCCTAAAAACTTTGATGTGTGAAACGCCATTTTGGATTTTACTACAAACTCGTCATATGAATATCAATTTCATTAGCATAGACTAGAGTACATCAGATATCGTTAAAAGCATACGAGGATTTGAAAGTGGCTACAGTAACTATATACATTATATACGGATACATGTACTCTAGAAACACAATTAAGCCATTCCATATTTTTAAGCATTAAATTTAAATGTCATTATTTTGCCATAGCTCATAGATATAGTCATACTGAGAAGGCAAATATATTGTCAAATCAAAACTCTTTTTTAAATGGAAAATAAATGTGGGCATTTTGTACATGCTTGTATTAAAAAAGAACAGTTTCGTACGAGAAAGCCACAAAGTTCGTTATAATTATATTAGACATCAGTGCTAATATTATATAGTCAATTTTCTTATCAGTACACATTTTGTAGTACAAAGACATATTTATTATTGATATGTTTAGAAAGTATGATGATAATTAAATGTCAGCAAGCTTCAATTTATTTTATGCTGATCGTCAAAAAATGAAAAGAAAGAAAAGAAAAAAAGAGCATCCAAATGTATCACAATAAGATTTATACGTGTGTATCGTGAAACAGCCAAACATTTTTTAAATATGAAAAACACCAAAATTGCGTCCCTTATACTAAACTAACTAAACTTGACATGATTTATTTAGATTAATTTTCATTCTTAATCTATATAATAATGTAAACTACGGACGTTTAACGATATGAAATGTTAGTTATAGTTAGAATATAAGTTAATGTACATAAGTGTAGAATATCCGTTTTAACTGTCAATAAATAATAATAGTGAATAAGAGTAGCACAATATATAAAGCTATAAACTATTGTTACTGATCTGTATAAAATATTCGTTTGTATAGATTAGTAACATCATTTCTTTATGTTAATAGTACCTGCTTACACGTTAGCAATTAATATAATTTTAAATGCTGTGACTGATCAAAAGTACGAAAAGGACTCGCTTCGTACAAGCAATTCCCCGCTCTTCCTGATACAATACAAATTGCTATATTATACTTTGTGATTTCTCCCAAGTAATATTGTGTTGTCGTGGTAAAATCACTGTAGCAGATGAAACTAATTCTTAAGCCATTCTATGCAGCGTGATTTGCATGTGAATATGAAAGTGTCAATTGAACTAACCACATCGCATACGCGAGTAAGATAAATTGGAGTTTGACAAGATTTAAAGGGTTTCGAGAATATATATAGAATATGACATTTTATGATATATTGCATATGTGTACAGCAGATTCCACTTCATATATGTTAGAAAGTTGTGAAACTTTTCATAACAAGAAGTTACAGTATACAAGTTTTTTTATATATCAGTATAATTCTCTCGCATTTCTGATACTTTATTGATTTTTATCAGCGCTCGATTTTAACGCTTGCCCGTTTGCCCGGGGCAAGTAAAAATCGTGCCGGGCAAGTAAATGATGTTTTCAACTTGCCCGATGGGCAAGTACTATTTTCAAAATGAAAATTACAGTTTTTGGCTGTACTCAACATTTTAAATACATAATAACCTTTTTACATTGCAATTTACTTTACTGTATGGGTACATTGTATTATATCTTCCAGCAGTCTCATTTTATTGTGATGAAACTTTCTTTACTTAGCAGAATATTACAGGGTGTGGGGGTCCTGGGGAGACATGCCATAATGGGGCCCCCATACACAATAAAATTATGCTAATTTTTTAAATAACCATTTAAAAAAAACTGTAATTTATAAAAATATGTTTCACGCAAAGAATTAGAATTTATAATTTACTCATCAGCGAGGGCATAAGCCCGAGCACAGAAATTTTAACCTTTCTATGCAATACAACTACGATTTTGATCCATTTTTGGAATCTGACCAGCTATTTTGTTGTACATTAATTTCTTCCCTTTATTTTTCTAACTTTTTCTCCCTTGGTTCGGGGCCCCTTATTTAATTTTTTCTCTGGGACCCCTGGCATCGCTCCGATTGCCCCCCGGCGTAGTTACGCTTTTACGCCCCTGAATATTACACGTGGCTCAGCCATTTATACAATTTCGCTAATAACATGAATTTCGTATTTTTTATGAAAATAAATGATTTCATGAGAGAGTTACATTCAAAGTGTCACCAATATTCTTTTTTAAGAATTATCTGCTTATTTGAACCTTGTCTGATTAATTGGTGATTTGAGATTTCGGATAATGATGGAAAAATAGTCAAAATTTACATCAGGAATTTAATTCTTTCTCTTTCATAGTTATCTATCCCATGATAACTATGATATTTTAAATGACTAAAGTGATATAAATGATAAACTTCTAAATTCAAAACTTAATTATTAGTCAAGGTTTTAGAATAACTATGATCACTATACCATTGAAAAGCGGAAATAGTTTTTTTTTCTCAAAATGACATTTTAGTAATTTATTTTATAACTAGCAGATCATCTCGTTTTGGGCAAATAAAAATGCTGTCGGGCAAGTGAAATCAACTGTCAACTTGCCCGCCTGGCAAGCTGAAAATTTCACTAAAATCGAGGCCTGATTTTTATTATATTTTACAGTATACATATCACATGGTCACTCAAAGTAGAAGTTTCTTCTATGACGTTTAATTTGGAGCTATAAAAATATTCATATAAATAGACTTCATTAGGTAAAAGTCTGTATTCGAATGTAGCATCAATGTCATTGTCGAAATAGCAAAATACAGTATAGTTTTAAAAGAACCTGCATTAAAAATTAGTCTCTATTTCTGCGTAGAAAGTAACAATGATCACATCAGAATATTATTATTATTATTATGCCTTATATATTGTGCACTGAATCACAAAAAGTTAAG
>JAQIWE010001104.1:0-17210 GCA_034698565.1 Campodea plusiochaeta
AGGTGTTTATCTAGGTCACAGTTGACCACCATATCTTTGTGGCGATCTCATTCATTGAGAGTATTGACGTAAATAAGGTATGAGGTAATGTCATAGAGTTGCCAAGGTATTAGCTGAACCCCATGACAATACATAATTAAAGAAAAACGTATGAAATGAATAACGATTGCTTTTATTGCTAGTACTTTTATTTTTCTATTTAAGTTTTTAGCAAGTTGTGAACATTCTCTGGAATAAGGAAATCAATATTCAAAATCTTTCCTCGGGTTAAAAAGGAAGTAGCCGTTTTTCAATTTCCCCTTTTTTTTCTTCGTACCTACGAAGAATTTTATGTACTAAAATGTCAAACTACGAGACTTTAAATCAATAAAAAAAAGTTTGAATTTAACTTTGAGAGGTATTGAAACATTATAAATATAAAAGCAATATGTTTCATAATGTTCTGATGCTTATTCAGAACCGAAAACCACTGCACTAAAATTTTATGCATCTTTCTAAGTTTCTATACCCTTATTCCACCTGGTTTCTTCCAAACAAGTGTTATATATTGAGTTCATTTTTACACAGTATATTTAGATCTTTAGATTATTGAAAAAGATTACTTTTATTTTTAATAGGAATCACAGTAGTGGGTTTTCATTCTGATATTCAGTTGTGCTTTAATAAACTGTTGTACATACGGTACAGTTCAAACAGAATATATGTACCTATTGGTCCACTGATTAATCGATTAGTGGGGGCAGAGGTCTCTCTGTGAATAACTTACTTTTGCGAGACTTTGTGACTGTGTGATAATATGTTGGTGGTTTAGATCATTACTAAAAATCATCGCGTCACTTTATAAACCAATATATTTATAGTGAAGCAAATTCCATTGAAAAAGTACCACAAAATACGGATAATTTCCCTCCAGTTACATGCATGTACTGAATGAAACATCTGAATGGGAGCGACCGAACTTCAAAAAAATGTAATTTGATTCTTCCTGCCGTAAATATTTGTCTAGTGTTCCTTCATGCGAGTACCCAAACTCCCATATAGAACCTGAACCCCACGCAACCCACGAGTGCAAAGTGACAGACACACATGGGTGGTATAGGAACATTTCTTTCCAATCCATTCCTTTTGTCAAGTGAGAAGAAGGAGAACAAAGATTTACAATCCTTTCTCACATCTGCATTTCAAAGAAAAGTAATCCTTCCATTGCACTCAAACATTAGAGCTCTTACACGCCTCAATGACTTCAACATGAAGATCATTGGTTTACTTTCTCACTTCTCTGGGATAGGGGAGGTTATCGGTAGAAATCTTTTACTTTTAATTTTTTTTGTATTCTTTTTTAAATACCTTGTCAACACTTCACTGTGCATTTCTTTTAACAATGTATCTTACAGCCAACATAGCAGATAAATAAATTTTTAAACGAGTCGTTTCGCATCTTGTTTCAGACGTAATGCTTGAATATTACGCCTGCAAAGTATTGTACTGTTCATGATTTGAAGCGATTGTTAGACATTGAAGCCAATTTGTTTATTAATATTATTCCACGAAAGACTTTGACTAGTAATACTGTGATTTTGTAGTACAGTTCAGTAAAAGTAGACCTTGGAAAATAAATTAATAAAATTACATTATTGATATTTAACAAGTTAATCTAATGGTGAATTGCACCATTTATTTCAAAACTGAAGTATCATATCTAGAAACCCGTAACTCCACCATTGATCAAATCAAATTGTTCATCTGCTGTATCGAAATACTACACAATCTCTCAAATATTTTCTTATGGAAACTTAACCTCCACTGAAAACTTTTTAAACTACTTCGCCATAGCATAACCTAAAAATAACAATTTTATAAAAGCAACTACTGGTAAATTTCTTCCACGGAGAAAGAAAAATAACTTCAATAGCAGCAAACGATACAAAAACTCAGGAGCAGTTTGGTTTTGATCATACTTGAATCAGCTTTTCTACATGTCGACTTTCCCGAAGAACTGAATGAGCTTCAACCTCCCCCCCCCCCCTCACCCACCGACCCAAACAAGTAGAGCTTCTATCAAACATTGAAACAGCTTCTGAACCTCTATTTCCAACAAATACTCAGACTTCTCTTTCCCTCAGTTACATGAGGAGGTGGAGACTACTTTCTCTCTCTTTCTCCAGTGTTATTTTTTTCTCCCTCAAGTTGCGTACAAACAATGAATACTCCAATGGTACTGGAATGCACATATTGGAGAAAGGAATGTCGAGCTATAGAATTACACTCTAGAAAGCATTCTGATACTATTTTTCAATATCCTTCTCTTTTTTATTTTTCTATTGAAGAATGATGTTGAATTCAATGTGCGAATTTCACAGTTTTTAATGTGGTATTAATTTGAATGGGATTGGAATTTATTCATCTGAAACATGGTGATTACTACTGAAATAATGAATGGTTTATAATTTTGTGAATGGTTTGTCTTCTATAGTGTAGAGTAGAAAATGTTTGCTATGAAATGGATTAATTATGACTTTTTATTCGTCTATTGAATTATTTTTGTGATTTTAATTAAATGTAAACACTAATAATTATTTATTGTTAATGTTCATATCCAGTTTTATCTAGGCACAATATTTTAGATCTTTGTTCATCTTTTTCTCTAAATATCATCTTCTTGTCTATTACACTCACTCACCAGTAGCGGTTTCCAGATTGTGGGACATAACCAATTTATGGTTGTTGAAATCAGTCCAGGTTACTAAATTTTGCTTAAAAAATTAATGACAAGAAACTTTAAATTATTTTTTTATGATTTTCTACAACAACAATAAAAAAACAGAAAGCTATTCCAAATTGAAAGATTAGACTTCTATTACTATAAAATTTATTTGAATCGTTGTTTTTTGCCACAATGAATACATAGATTTCACTATCGACCTTGCAAAATGTTGTTTTAAAATTTTCTTTCGTAATTCTAAACTCCTAACAAAGATTAAAACTAAATTATCTATCAAATAAATGAGCTGAGATTAAAAAATATTAAAGGTAGTTTGTCAAAGTATTCTTGGTGTACATTACAATGTTCAATATTTATTTTTCAAATTTTATTGAAGACGAACGAAATTATAATAGACTTCCTTGTACCCTTTTATCATAGAGTTGACTTTACTACTGCTTGTGGTATTTATCATCCCTCATAAAAAGTGATTCTTGGACTGCTATGACTGTCATACTGATTTGATTCTTTTAGTACTCCCTTTATGATTACTTCTTTTATCTTCCTCTTAGCGTCTCCATTTCGTTTCAGACCAACTTTTTTTCTCGGACTCTATTGTAGAGTCTACTTTACTCCAAACCTTTTGGCGTTTTAAGGAACGTGGGTACTGTAAGTGTTATTATTTAGCACACTGCATTACTTCTTACTGGTAACATCAGAGTACATGTTTTGTAATATAAAACTCTCGTGATGCTTCTATAGAAAACTGACAAAAATATAGGACGTCTTAAATTTATGTAGAAATTTTTTCTATCTTTCTTCTGAGTTTAAATGTTAGTTACAGACAGCGTTAATGTTTCGAATCTACGCATATCATGCTTTATTGCTTTTTCTATTATTGTTTTAAATAAAATAATAGTAAATATTTTTGATAACCGAATTCTGCAGTGCTTTATTTAAGCATGATAAAGTTCATTAGTTCGCTTTGATCACTGTTTTGTAATTTTAAAATAAATAAATCCGAACAGTATTGTCATCGCTCCCTGAGTTTTTCTATGAGCTATAACATTTCTATAAAAATAACATTTTCTAGTAAGTCGATGGTCACAATTCTATTCTTCTTTACTTCTTACATGAAATACTATTGATTTTAAATTCGCAGAAATTACCCTTCCTGTGAATTGAATATATAGCACCAAAGGAAGTGTCAAACTATCACATACAAGCAAATAAATCTAGTAACCCGTAACACTACATCTGCAAACGTTACATTTCTTTACCACTGAATAAATAACATTAGTTGGGAGACGAATTAGTCAACAGTATTTATCACATTTAAATCTCACAGTAGGAAGCATAAAACATGAAAAGATTTAAATTTTATACTCATTGAACGCAAACTTATCTTTACACAGTTTCTGTTTTTACTGAAGCTTCGCAGATCCAGTTGCTGCTGTACTGCTCTCATGATATATCACCCAACAAAAATACCAAAGAAAACTGAAACCTTGTGAGATAATTGAAGAGAGCTCATATCTCTTAATTCTCTGCTTTCATTCTACTAATCAATTTTTTGTGTGAGAAATATCTAGTATACTACTTTCTTAAAATAAAATCCCTTGTGCTTAAGGCATGTCACGTTATCCTCATATAGCCTCCCTATCTCGTCTTTCTGAGACACGAACGCTATCTTGTTATGGATTAACCATACAATCCATTGGAAGAACGATGGAAAATGTATACTCTTGCATATAGTACAAATCACATACAAGGCTCTGTATCATAATATACTTGTACAAGCTACTCAATCCACTAATCGTACAATAGATGAATTAGGAACTTTTAAATGATCTATATTTCGTTTGATCAGGAAAGGATGATTTTGTACGAAAGAAGATTTAATATTAATACTGCAAAGCTGATGAGAACTCGTTTCGAGAGGAAGGAATTTAAGGTTTGTGTTCACAATCGCCAGTCGGTTTATTCACGTTTTCAGAAAGTAAAAGTTTCCCACTGTCAAAACATGTTTTATGTAAAATCTAAACTAATCTAACTTTTAATTTAAAAATAATTTGTACCTTACAAACTGGATGAATATACATGTAATTTATTTATTAGGAAAGTGTTAATAGTATTTTTTATTATACTTTCATAGCTGAAAAAGAATATAAATATTAATTATTCTCAGTGAATCAACATAAGAACGTTTCAACTAGTAGAGACGTCGCAAATAATAATTCGATACAGATCAAATTACCATGAGATGCTTGCTGATATTTCTCCAGGATTTACCTATTTATTTTGCATTTTTGAGTGGCTGAATTTTATAATGGATTCTGTAAAACGTTGTTGGGGAATTAACTCAATTTCAAGAAACGTTTTTGAATTAGAGAAAAATCCTGATTAATTTGAAAGATCGAAATAATCATCTGTAATTTTCTTTCCAATTAACAAGTCCACAAAATCATTTCACAACAGTGTTGCTAAATACCTCCTACTTATTAAAGTAAGCAAATGAAGTAGAATGAAATTGAAGAGCTGATACATATTGAAGTTTGATCATTAATCGTCCCTATCGCAGCGTACAATATACTACTCCCATAACTAAGTACGGTAAACGATCAGGTTGTATATATTCCTCATACTTCGATAAAAGAAATCGATGGAAGTTTCTATATAGCTAGAAAATTACTACAGCATCCCACGAAGTTCATTCTTTCACCACAGTAAGTTTTAGCCTTTTCAAATTTTACTGTTATATCGATTAATTAATAGTATTTTGTGGTTTCTGAGGATATGTAAAATTATAAATTAAAATCAAAATAGTCTCTTATTCAAATATTCATTTATATGGGTAAAGTGTCTTCTTTCTCGATTTCATGTTAATTTTTTACTATCTACCTTATTCTGCTATGTACATAAATCAGATTATCGTTACATTAGACCTATTATTTTAACCTGTACGGGTACAGTGTCCAAAATTTCTCTTTGCGGAAACAAAAGTATTTTCTACTGAATGTTTAAATCATACTTTAAGGTCAGTAGTTTCGCATATAAAATAATCAGTGAATATGAAATATCCTGTAAACTACCTTTTTTTCATTTTCCATTATCCTAATCACTTCCTTCTATAAAAATTTCTTTCTCAGTTCTATACTGTACTATAAAAATGTATTATATTCGATTGATCTTAATCACGTAACAAAGTATAGTGAAGGTAAAGTAAAAGAAAAAAATATATGTCCTAGTTCAATTGGGAAGTTGCTTAGAAAGATAAGTGAATAGAGTCTTGATTGGTGAATGGCCTTTAGAGGTAGAGTCAACTTCTCTACTTGGTAGAAGTAATGCCAAGAGCTTCTGAGTTATACGGTGAAGGAAAAACAGCTGGGGTAAATGGATGCAGGTTCAAAGCTATTTCTACTGCGGTATTTAAGTATTTTAGAATCTCTATCGGAATGTATTTCTACATAATTCATACCTTTTTGGAAATGATTCGTAGTTAATATTATTATTATATTAATTATCAAGGCAGTCTGACATGGAAAAGTTGTACAGCTAATCTTTTCCGAAGATCTAAGCTTGCTGGAATAAATAAAACTTTCAAAGCAAAGTGTTTTTGATATCTTGTCGTTTTACAATGAAATTCGAATGCGAAAGTAAAAGATTTGCCGCGGAATCTTCAATATTCTTCTTGAAGAAAGAACAGGTCAACATTAAAAAAAATCCTAATGAAAACTTTTTTTTAGCTACTTTGTTGATATTTTCCTGTCGAAATATTGAGACCGAAATCCAGTATCCTTGTTTTAATATTATTTAATAATTTAAAAAGTTTTCCTATACGGGGAGATGTTTGACTGTATTATATCGACAATTGGAAATCTGACTTTTATTAGCTTTCGACTGTAATGGAAGTATTAGTGAACATGAGTCTATTACATCTGCCATGATCACTGCAACATTAAAATATCAATTCGAATACGCAAACGAATTTCAACAAATAACTTTAAAATTATTTCAATGAGATGGAAACTTTTGCAGTAATTTGAGAAGTGTAATGATTTACGTTATAGTGAAGTAATCAGTAACTGACAATTGGAAATGACGGTGCAATTTCTTTTTCTTATAATCATGTAGATGTAAAGAAAAAGCTTTATTTTATTATATGGCATGAATTAGTGTAAAGAAATTTGAAATGTACTAGTCTACATTTATGCAGGGATGATAGCGAACAAGCGAAGATATTTCGACTTCGTAAGCACTAGATCTTGAGGTTTTATCTTCTTTTCTTTTACGTTGTTTATCATTGTTATTCGATTTTGAAACATGACTGGTTTTTTTCTCTGTTTACCCGCGCCATAAGTATATTATAACCGGCATATGATCAACTTATAGCTTGAATAAAAGAATTAATAATTATAATGGTGGATGTGTATTTAAAAGCATGCGATGGGACTTATAATTCAATAACTGTATATTAATTCGAATGAAAGGACATCAATATAATATCATCGTGTATATGGTATAGTGAGCTGACTGTTGACATAATATCAAACAGGGTTAACACAAGTGGAATGAGAAGACCTCTCTGGGATTTCATTCTCATCATACAAATATGAATTATGAATCTAAAGACACTTGTGAATATTCCTGGAATTTGTGGATAGTATAGGAATTACTCAAAATTAACACTTCTCTGTATAATGATGAAGTTAGGAAGACATTCTTCTGTGTTCAGTATGTTAATATAAACCGTGGTACAATACGTTTTTGTAAACATTACTTTCAAATCCCTGATAATTATTTTTCGACCCATATTCTTTATTACTTACATATGGAGCTGTTAATAATCTGAAGGAAATACACTGAGTACAAAATGCCCGTGGGAAATACTGTAAAGCCATTAAAATTATTCGTTGTTATTTTAGAACTGCATAGTACGAGTTTTTAAGAGATTTTTTTGTTTTATGTATATTTTACACGTCTTCTGTATTGTAATGATAAGATAGGGATGGCCGATACATAAAACGAAGGTATAGGCTGTAAATTTTGGGGTTTATAACTTCTGATTCTATGAAGTATAAATTTTCTACTCTTTTTCACGAAAAATGTATGTATGCGGAAAATTTTTGTAATAAAATTTTCTGCTTTGAATAAAATGCACAGAAAATTACTTTGGTCTACTTAAAAGTTTTTAAATTCATTTTATACGAATTTCTGTAAAAACTCTTGACGCCAGTTTTCTCACTCTTCGTTCGCATTAGAGCGAGCAAGAATAAATCAGGATTTCAATTAGAGCGAGCAAGAATAAATCAGGATTTCAATTCAGTAATGAAGTTTTATTTTAAGTGGATTGCACGAAATTCCGCACTAGAGTTTACGCCGTACTAAACCCTTTCGTTTTATTTCGGCAATGATAGTACTATTCCAAAATAAATATATGCGAATACTTAAACGGAAGTATTCATTATAGCAAACAAATCAAGGATTATAGAGATGTACTAACCACCAAAAAAGCAGTAATCAAAATACTTCTATATATCATTCTTAATATAACATATAGTGTTTCTAAGACTAGAAGTTATTTGCATAATATTTTGGTAATAAAATACGGTCTTAAATTTCCAGAAATAGGTATAATATTATAATTTCTCAAATTTTCAACTAACAAGCCTTAGTCTTTATCAGGAGAAATTGATAAAGACATTCTCTTGATAAAGACTAAAGTTTGTTAGTTGAAAATTTGAGAAATTGTACCTATTTTTGGAAGTGTAAGACCGTATTTTATTACCAAAAGATTAATATAACATATTTTCCCTCACACGATTGTAGTTTTTTATCGTAATTTTTTCTTATACTGTTATAATATAAGATCTTTCTAAAACGAGTGTGAGACTCTTATGTGAGTTCTGTGCCGATAATACTGGTCGCACTGAAACAGCTTTAACTGCTGGGAAGAGCTTTAGAAAACGGTTAACCACGAAATCGCCATAGTTCACATGGGATCAAGATTGACATGATTCTTGTTTATTCTAGAATAAAAGTTAAATCCGGACTTACTTTGTTTCAAGTGGTTTATTGGCGTGGAAATTGTAAATAAATAAAAATTAACTTCCAACGGTGGAGTCAATTGAGCGAGTTCTGACTCGATTTCGCGTAAGTTGGCAAGGATCCAGTATTTGATATTTCTTTATAACTGTATATCTGTATAGGTTATATAGTAAAATACGAATAAGCAGAACAATACATTAAGTACTTTAAAAAAAATACAGGTAATTATCGTAATATAATTATTATACTTCCTACTTATATAATTTTAATATTCAATAGGTATTATAGGTTGATTGCAGTAATGCAGCCCTGTTTGTAGAAAAGTGCTTTCCTGAATTAGAAGTCCTCTTATTTTGTCTGCATAAATAAATGGGTACCAATTGTACTTAGTCTTCCTTTCCATTGAAATGTAGAGTGTATTGTATAACCCCTATTGTTCCGTATATAGCTCACCGAATGAAGTATATTTTAGTTCCACTGATCCAATAGTACATTCGCTAAAGCTTTGCCTTCCACAAGGCACTGGCAGAAAGCTTTCTGTATTTTATTTGACCGTCTCATCGCCCAAAATCTGCAACGTATGCACATGTACATATTATATTTTATGATTTTCTTTTATGAAAATGACAGGGATACTAGAATGTTGCGGATAGAGTTACCACAAATGAATGATAAGCGGGCTTCTGTTGTTCGATAATGTCTGCATGTTTTAATAGACTTCCTTGATAATCAAATTATTTGATTACTATAATGGGAAAAATACAAGTATGCTACAGTTAAAATCTATTGCACATGACATTTGAATTGCTTCTAAATGACCAGTAAATTGTGTTTATATATTCTTTCTTTGAGTTGAATAGTCATTCATAAAAATACACTTTTTGTGACGAATCGTACCATTTTAGAAGCAAATAATGGATTAGGTATGTATATTTTTGCTATTTTAGTTCTTAAAGTCTTTTGTCGTAATGTACATCACATGGAATTTGTTTCATAACATGTATGTATGTAGAAAAACAATTTATTAATAATATTATTAGGACAATTGTATTTATCATATGTTGAGAATACTCACTCATATATATCTGGCTCCAACATCTGTAATGAGAGTATCATTTGTGGACACCCGTTGTTTCATTCTTTAATCCGGTCATAGCATCATATACAGAGCACAAGAGAATCCACTCAGCTTCTCTCTTCAACACTACAGTCAACCGCCACTTTGCATAAAATTTCAAATACTGAATTGCAAATGAATTAAATCAAATTTCCTAACATGTGTCGCTGCAAAATGAAAACATACTTTTTTTTCCTTTGCTGACATACCTTTCAGTTTTTTTTAAAAGAATGGCACCATGTGGAATTAAAAAAAATATATATTGAACATTTTTAAGGATAAGTTAATTTTTTCTCTTTTTTCCTCTTTTCCCGTTTTTCATTGTTTGTGGAGAAACGAGGCGTTTGTGAGTGTAGAGTGGCATTGTGTCTCTAGAAAGTATAGGACCTTGTGGCTCTAGCGACATAGTATGAAAACCACAGCTTGTACCATCTGTCTCTTTTTGGAGGGGGATAGTCCTAGAGTGAGGGGGGAGGGAGAGAGGGAGAACAAGTGGGGAGAATAAATTTCATTCTCTTCACTATTCCTAGATGAATCGAATTCCAAACATTTGCATTGTGACATTTGCTACTGGTGTAGAAAATAAAGTAGGAAATAAACAACTTTCTCCTTTTATTCCTCTTTTGATTTTTCTTCTCTCTCACTTTTTCTTTCTTTTTAGCAGTATATGAAACGAATACCATCTGATGTATTCCACAAGTTTTGTACATGTTAGAACACGAATCTTCACTCGAATGTAGTCTCTTCCATCAGAAAGTTTTGCGATGGATTTGAGCAACTTCTATATTTTCTTCAAGATATAATTTGGAATAAGTTAAACGCTTTGCATGCTGTGGAATGAAAGCAAAAACTTCCCAGAATTTCTTTATTTTTTGTCTCAAAAATACTATGTCTTTCAGAAAGCATTACGTTTTGTAAAATTAATTGATTTGGAATTAAGTTTAGAGAACAGGAAAGAAATCAAAGAATCTGTCTTTGACAGAATATACAAGAGGCAAAGTTTCTATATTGATTACGTATCAAAAATTATGAATGTCTAGCAGACTTTCGTGAAAGTTGTATATGTTGTTTCTTGATGTTGCCAATTGAGAAATAACGGGAGGAACAAAAAAAAAAAGGTCCGTCCACTTTTTCCTCGACATCCCTTTGTTAAGGTGTACCTTCGTGATTTAAAAAACTTTTTATTGAGTCTAAGAATATTGTTAGCCTTTGTCTTTGAGAAAATGGTTTCGTAATCGATTGCACCAAAAGAAAGAGGTAGGGGAGATGGGGTGACGTACGGGATGGGGGAGGGGAAGAAGTGTTCAAATAGCCAAAAAGACAACTTTTTATAATCGACGGTGCTCCCTTCTTTCCCTTATTTTTGAGGCTTTTGCATCAAAGGCAACTTTCTTCACATTTTTCTCCTTGAAGTTTTTCTTTCTGAAGCTGCGGAAAGAACTCAGAAAAGAAATCTGTTACTATCGTATATTTTCCTCCCATACTTTGAAAGGAAGTGACGGATTTCAATAACGGCAATTTATATTCAGAATTAAAAGGATTGTATACTTTGAGAAGTGATAAACAGAATTAGGTACTATAGACTGATTGTACATGTAATATCCTTACTGGTCTCAAATGTCATATAAAGTTTATAAGAAATAAATTTGTGTTCCGTTAGCTGTTCGTGAATCTTTAATTACTTTTCTGAGGAACCTTTTCGAAAACTTCAAAACAAAAGTTTCGGCATTAGCATAAACAACCATTACATTTGCATAAACAACCATGAATTCTGAACGATAATAAAATATAAATACAAGAATGATAGAAATAATGATATATTATATTGTTACCTTAATATAATCTCCAGCAGCTGAGAATGTTTCACTCTTTTCCTTGTATAAGGAATCTTCTGTATATATTGTAAGGTTGCAGAACAACAGAAAGGATTTTTCAACTCCTGTTAGCGAGTCTTAATTGGGCAAGTTTCCTCTCTTGCATTATTATATCTGACTGTCCTAGCATGGAAGTGTAATTATTACCGCGAGAGCGAAAGAGAGATTTCTTGGAGTGGACTATATGCATGCTCCAGCTCAGCACAATATTATAGCACAAAACATTCGTGGAGGTTTATCGTACAGTGTAGTAACGTTTCTTGTTAAACCTGTAAACTGAGTCAACTCTTCAGATTGTGTTTATATTTTAGTAGCTGATATTTACATGCTGACTGTGAGAGTACTTTTAATATTTCTTGAGCTGTGGATGAGAGAGAAATGTGTAATAACGTCGTAAGAATAACATTGAATCATGTTTAAATTATCCTTTTCTCAGAGCTGATCAACTCATCAATCCATTCTATCAGTATCCAAAAAAAATTAATCCTGGAAAACAAGTGATGTTAAACTCAAGGAATCGATTCTTTCACTGACAATACTTGCAAGTCAAAACCTTCACTCGCGAAATATACATATCTGAAGTTTTCACCCCCGACTGGAAAGTTTGATCAGTCACCTCATCAAGACTGTTTTAACGGATTTTAAATAATAAATTTAAGTAATATAAAAACAGAACTGTAATTTTATTTCTGGTTTCTCGGTAACATTTGCATCACAAAATCCACTTGCACCTTGCGTAAAGCGACTGCTTTTTAGGGTTATGTTAAACCATATACCAGGAACATAAAAAAAACTATACTTTCAATACAAACCAATTGAGGCAGAGAACATCATAACGAACAGTATAGTTTGAGAAAAGGGTAGTTTCTGTTTCTCAACCTGTCACTTACAGTTGAAGAGTGGCAAACAACTACAGACAAAACCTTCCTGTATAGATGCCGGTTATCTATAGATTTTCAGAAAACTTCTGATGTATTTACTCGTATGCTAGATTATTATTTTTAGCCTATATTGGAAGTGGACGATTACAGTAGGTATATTTTAAACTGGATCAAACAAACGAAAAAACATTTATTTATCTAAAATGGACCTTAGTACTGTAAGTTACGGAGTATTGTGATTTTTTTTATATTAATATATTTAACGGAGTTCCAAAAATTGTAATAATCATTTACTGAAATGTTATAATTCCTTCAAAGAATTATTTTCAGCCGTATTTCATCTTTGGATGAAATTTCAAACAAAACCGCGGTCGACTTTCCTCCCAAGGCTTTTATTATATACTTATTTTCGCTTTCTAACATTATGACTGGATGAAGGAAACACAAATGACAGAGAAGAACTAACTAGTTCCAACAACTAGTGTCCACTGTATGAAAGTAATTATTGTGATTTCTATGCATGTCAGACCTACATTGCCGTTTGACTAGAGAGAGAATAGAGTCTTTACTGGTTTATTTCTGATCTCAAAATAATGTGAAAGGAAGGATGAAAGATATTATTTGCTCTCTTCGATTGGGTATTGGAAATAGTTGTTTGTGGAAAAAGTGGGAATCTAGTGTGAATCTTAGGTAAATACAAATGACACTTCAATCCAAGGTAAACACAGTCAGCACACATATTTTCATTCATGTTCAGTACAATCATATTATTGCAGTACATGTCCTTTATGAAAGGAACTTTATTCTTTTTACGATAAAATTATTCTACACTAGTTTTTACCTTCAGATTCTAAGAAATGCATACGTGTTCTGTAGTGTTCATGCTGAAATCTTGTGGATGAATTATGGTGTACCAAAGCAGATTTATGGATGATATGTTATGTAACATAAATAATCATCTTATATCTTTAAATTTCTCACTGTAATTTCCATGACTATATATTGTAGTTTACATACAACTCTTATACTGTACTTCATCTGGTTTCAGTATTTTAACATTTTTGTTATCAACCCTGTAACTTATAAACACATCTATTTTTAAGTGGCTTGAAGATAATCATAATGCACCTTTATATATTTTCCCAGAATAACTTAAATTTAATTTGAAAGTTAGATAAAATTGCAATAACTCAATGATTCAATTTATGGAAATTATGATGTTAATGGAATATTGCGTGTATACCAATCTGCAAATAGAGCGCTATCTCTCTTTTTCGAAATTTGACATTCTAATGGAAAACGAGTAATGTATTTCTATATTTGTGTCTCGTATTGGATTAACAGTGTTTGGTTAATTAAATTTAGTACCGAAATATTTAACCCCTTATAGAACATATACTTCTCCCCTTTCTTTAGACATCCTATTATTTGATTGTTTAGATTACTGTCAGACACTGTGAGTACAGAATGAAAGGAAACTACTTCTGAATGTCATATAGGATTCGTTTGTCAGAAAATTAAGTGACATATTTCTTGGCACATGTCATGTCGTCTAATTCGAAATATCTAATACGTTATCTGCATTTCCACAGACATACTGAAAGATTAGAATTGAATTACCTATATCTGATGTTGCTTTCAAATATTCATTGCTTCCACCGTTTATTATTTACTGTAGTCTCTGGGTCACCGCGTTAATATCGTTAGTGTATTTATTTACTCGTTTCTCACACATCTAAGCGTAATCTGTATCGTAAAAAGTGATTTATATATAAGAAAGTCTTTTAACAATATTAGCCTTCGCTTCCGTTGCGAGGAAAGTTTAGAAACCATTAATACAATATATTATCTCCTTTTAATGAGTAGAAGAGAAACAACATTCTTTAAAATATTCAGAAAAATGTTTACTCCACAAGTTTTAATTTTTACCGCAGTTTCCCTTAAGTATAAGCTATATGTACTGGAAGTATATTACGATGACTGCTGCATAAAAACGTATCTTTTGAATGTACGATGTAATAAAAAGAGAAAATTTCTTCAAGGCTTTCAATTCATATAGCAAGTCCTTTTTATATATTATGATATAGACTACGGATATATATATGTTCATCATCGTCAGCATGCAATATGTCTGACTCTGTATCATGCAATGTGGCCGACATTTATCAATTTTTTTGAATTTCGTGAAAGAATGTTATTTTTCATCTTTTGTATCCCCAGAGCTTTTCGTATAATTATATTCAGGAAGATGTGTTGCTTGAAAATATTTGTCAGGGAAAAAGAAAACATCACCATTCTTGTCTCTCTGGATTTTTCACTCATTATGACAAAGGTCTTTGCCCTCCTGTTTTCTTTTAGTAAATCTATACCTACAAAGGTTGAATATTTACTTCTGTGTTTCAACACTGCTGTCTTAACCTTTTTTTTATATTCGCGAGTGCAGTAAAAGTATATTATTGCAAAAAGCACTCTGATGTTAGTTAGTTGAAAGAAAAAAAAGGAAATAATGTGAAGAAGTAAGATGTTTCTTTCTCCATTTTTTTTTATTTTCTTTCAAACGACATGTTGTGCTAAATGGAATTATTCTGATACAACTAAAGAAGTCTAGTCGCGTGCGCATCTCATACTTTTTATACTTATGTTCTTTTTTCCCCTTCGTTTCTTTTTCCTCTATATTCTTCTTTGCATTCTCTTTTGTGTCATGGAGAGACTGAGATTTGTTTCTGGGATTCAACGTCTAATAAATCTCAATGCTGAGAAATTAAAAACGAGAAAGCAAATTAATATACTTTAGAGAATTTTCAGAAAGTTTTTAGTGTTAAAATGACACTCGACTAACAGATTGCACTTGCTTTTAATAAAGAATCATTATGTTTAGCCCACAAAAACTTAATATTAATCTTTTGCGTTCAATATTAAATAGCTAACTACAAAGCTGTTGTATTTTTCACACCACTGAATAGTTGATAAAACATGATCTTCCACTTTATTCTAATTGTCTTTCATTATAATGGTTCTTGCACCATTTTTACCAATTTTCCTAGCAGCTTCCTCACTTTATACAAAGCAGGTGTGAATAATACAAAAGCTGAGCAATATTAGACAGCTTTATTAAAAAGAAGACTTTATGAAAACCTTTTTTCTTCTCTATAATTCAGATTAATGGTTAAGCTTTTCTCTGAGATCAAGTGCACTCTAGAAGAGAAGTCTGTTTTGATAAATTGAATGTTTGTTTCAGAGCGACATTGCCGAATTGTGCCCTAACCCACTGACTCTAGCTCAGCAACTTACTCACATTGAGCTCGAAAGATTGGCATATATTGGTCCTGAAGAATTTGTTCAAGCTTTTGAAAAAGAAAATCCTCATGTGGAGACTACTTTTAAAGATTTGAAGAAAACGAAGAATTTGGAATCTTACATTCAGTGGTTTAATCGACTCAGTTATTTTGTTGCTACACATGTTTCCAAGGTAAGAATATATAATACTGTAATAAGTTAAATATATTACTATAAATAGGTCAACACTGTTATTTGTATACTACTAATTCGTAATTAGTTTTTAAAGATATGTTTTATATTTTGTGTAAAAATATTAGATTTATTACATTTCTATTTATTATCCCTGCTGCTATAGTATTATTTATGACGTAAATAACTGCTGGAAAGCTGTACATAGTGAAGATAACGAAGAAGTAAAAAAAAAAAAAAAAAAAAAAAGGATATCATTGATTTAGAAAATTCGGATTACAAAATTATTCCGGCTCAGAATATATCAGTTTGCCTCATGAAAAATTGTCATTAAATTATACGAATCTATTGATGTAATATATTTTTTATACTAGTACTGAAAACAAAACGTATATTTGGTGAGAATCATTTGTCAGTTATTTATTCCAGTCAATTCTGTTGCCTTGCAGATCCAAAACAGTGATCGATTGACATTCTTATATTGAGAATGTAAATTAAATGTTTTTAAAGCATATCGGACAGTCTAAAATGTTAATATAAAGAATCACAGTCAGCACCTATAAATATTTTTTTTATCGGATGAAATTTTGTTCTTCCACGTAGGTTAAAATGTGACTGTCGTACACGTAGAGAAATAGAATAGCGGAAAGTTTCATTTAAATATACGAAGAGAAAGGAATATCTGTTCTAATTATCTTTGCGGTCTCCTTCTGTTTTCACATTACACTCTAACTCAAAAATTACTATATAATTTTATTGCTCTCAACTTTTCATCACAATATTACAACACACATTATGACGAGTAGTATGTAGGAAATTATCAATATTTCAGAATATTTGTATGTAACAGCTAGGGTCAGGTGCCCTAAAAGTGAGCCATTTTTCAAATCTTTTGCTGCCATTTTTTACTGCTAGCAAGTACATTAACTTTGATAATGCTAAAAGTTGAAGTTTCCAAAAACCAATCTATCCCCATTTGAATTTTAGAAATACCTCTTTTCAGTATTGAGAAAAATAATAAAAACCCTGGCTCATTTTTAAGACCCAAAATCCTAAATATGAACCACCCTATTCCTAAAAATGAGCCAGCTCATAAAATCATACATATCTCAGGCAGGGAA
>JAQIWE010001105.1:0-17201 GCA_034698565.1 Campodea plusiochaeta
ATATAATAGAAATGATCATGAAATAATAAGTGAAAAGGAGGCCTTAAAACATTGACAATTCCACTTACATTTGAGCAAAGTCTAGGATAATATTATTATTCATCGGTCAACGCAATATGGTGATGTTCTTTAAAACATACTATTTAAACATAAATATTTCATTCGGGAGGTATCAATATAATTATCATAATAATAATTATGTTTTATTAATAATATATAATTAAATTGAGAGTTCGTCTATGTATAACATACGGAACTCTAATTACGTGCAAATATAACATGGTAAAGTTTTATCTGAAAATTATATTATTTTAATCCAAACTCTCCGATAATAAAGTTATAGGTTAAAAAAAATAAAAAAATGTTTTAATGCCTATTCTCGTTTTGTAGTTATCTAAGTTATTTTAATGAAAAATTTGAGTTTGTATGATAACAGTAATAACCCTACACGAAAAAATTAGTCTACTTTGACACGACAACAATCTGGTGAGTTTGTGCGTTATTTCACTCATAATTTACAATAATTTTCAAGTGATTGCAATCTGTTTCAGATAAATTTAAGCTCCACAAACCACAATTTTAATATTCGTATTTTAGGCTTTTTTTTAAGATCCTTATAAGGGCAAAAGTTCTAGTATTGCGCACACGTTAATCTGGAACTATACAGATGAACATCTTCCTCAACCCCGAAATTTGATGATAAAAAAAACAAGGTACTTTGCCAAGTAGTCAAGTTCACGGCCACGTTCTTTTTCAGGTTCGGTTAGGTGATTCAGTTTGTCCATTAAATTACTAAATATTATTGCTTAGTTTGGTTAGGTCAATTTTCATCAGCTCAGGTCATTCCTGACTCTTTCGAGTGCGCGGGGGCTACTGTACTATACGAGTACCGAAATCAATAAAATATCCTTAGACTTTTACGGTAATATCTGACACCAATTCGTATTTCAATTTTAGAGGAACTTATCGATTTTCTTTTTCGATATTATTTTTAATTAAAAATTGTATCACATTATTTCTTTAATCTGCTATTTAAAATAAAATGTTATCAAGCATCGTGTTATGAAGCAACTCTTTCTATTTATATTCCATGGTTTTAATCTGTGCTAACTTTCCAATCGTCAATTTTCGGAGTTATGATAGCAGGAAATAAAAATACAATTTAACCTTTAATAAAAGGAAGAACCAACAAGAGAGGAGACAGTGGAGCTGACAATTTCCATTCAATTCCACGGCGCGAAAAGACAAAATAAACTTCAGGAGAACATCATTGACAATTCGTGTTACCACAAAAACGAATAATATTCACAATACATAATCATCACCTCCATTGTCTCCATAAAATCTTCTAATTCGTTATAAAGATCCATCTTTGATTTAGATGATCAATTATTCTCAATCATCTAAAAGTCCATATTTTTTGTTTGTATTTTCCTTCTCACGTGACCTCGCCGTCTCTTCGTCCTCCTCCAAGTGGGTAAGTAGGTCACCAAACTTCCACTGCCAACAAAACACCTAATACTATTACAACTACCACCAACACTAACATTTATACAACACTTTTTAATATAATCATAATCAAAGAAATGTACGATAACGTTCATGTCGGAAGAAAAGTTACTTTCGTTTACGTTTATTACTTATATGCATTCAAAACGATTAGATACCGCATGCTTAAAGCTGTTGCAGATCAAAAATGTCTTTCCTAATTTTTATATTGATTTATTACTATTAATCAATTTAAAATGATCTATATGTGGTAAGTTTAGACTGTATATGATAACAATGGAGTGCATCTTTAAAGCTGGTTGTTAATTTTATCGTGATTTTTCTTGTGATAATCTTAATGAGAGTGATGGCTTCATTCTACAGTGAATATCCAACTTCTGTTTGTTGGAAAACTTTCTATAACAATACACTAGTACATGATCATGATAAGATCACTTGTCAATACACTTCAAGAATTGATCATCTTCGTAGAGTAAAAAAATCAAAAGTATGTACTTTGGACGTGTGCTTTAAATCGTGTTTGGTAGTGTACCGGAGTAACTAAGTGAATTATCTGAATAATCTTTAGGGAAATCGTGCGATGAGATCTAGTGATTAGCCGCGCAAGGCGTTGATTAACTAACAAGCAATGTCAACAACTATGTTACTAGCCATTCCGAGATTTAACTTTTGGGATAAGGATATTTAACTTTTGGGATAAGGATATTTAACCTTTGGGATAAGAATTGAGTTATGTTTCATTCAGTATATTGTAAATTTCATAGTCAGAACATAAATTTATATTGAAGCAAAAAAAGAAGAAAATAATTCCTTCTGGAAGTATTTCTTCTTACTTACATTAAATTCTCGCTGAAAAAATTTACCATACGAAGAGAGATCTGAATTATTCAGTGATATTTTTTTTATAAAATGTACATTTTTTACCATTTATTAAAGCGTTTTTAAGACTATCTCAGAATGTTATTTTAATGATCTGAATATATTGCCGCGATAATTAATGTACAATTATTTATACTATATTTCTTCCGGTGAATATTCGTAAAGCTTTTTTATATTATTAACAGTAATATATTTACTTTGTTCTTATTTAAAATTCAGATTTTACGTACTGGTATCTGGTATTACGTACTGGTAAGTTTACTTTTGATTATAACTTTTGCTATGCTTTGAGAAATATTAGGATAATTACTTAACTAACTAATGTCTAGTATCTCCACCTTTCTCAATATATTTTGAATCATTCACTATTCGCTCAATGTTACATCGCAGTTTGGCCTTTCATCGTTACATCTTTGGTACGGTTTATTTGGAGAAAAAATTAATTATGTCGATGGATCATCGCCAAAACACAAATAATAAGCAACCAACAAATATAGTAGAAACGCGCGTAAAACATTCCCCAATTAAGACATTAACTTGCTGTTTCGGCTCACTTTAAATCAAAAGATTAATTATTTTCATACAGTAAATTCATTTCTTCACTATACCATTCCATTTTCAAAATGCTATCCCTAGTGCCGACAAACCAGTTTTAGATTTCCCGCGTCCTCGTTTAACGCACATGCGTATCAAACATTGGCAACGTTGGGCATTCTAAACCTTGGCTGCAAGGTCTACTCAGCACAAGCAGCGCTCCAAACAACATAGAGGAAATTTAAAATGTTGAAAGCAGAGGGGGGAAAGAATAAGGACTTCGACTCTCTTTACAAATAGCGCTCTTTTTGAAATTTTTATTTTCATACCAGAAAATAATATGGATCTATTACGCGAGTCCATTTGCAAGATTTTAAAAGCATTGGAACACCGCTAGCATATTAAGGAAGTCTGTATTAAAGCAATGGTGTTTTTTAAAGTCCTTGGGGACCGTACGAATACCTCATATGAAAGCTTCCTATTTCTCTTACTTCAACGAAAATAACGAAATACATAAGTTTATGAACAAAATTACATTAATCTGAGAAGTATGCTACATAAAAAACACAGGACTTTTTTTTATAGTATTGTATATTTTATGCTTTGAAAAAGTGAATCTTCATTTTAATGCAGTTTTAACTTTTAAGTGTAGAAAACTTACCAAACAAAATTAAAATTTAGTTAATTTAAATTGAGAGTATAGGTCTATTTAAATAAAACGAAAAGAAAATTGCTAGCAATAACGAACTACCTTACAAAACACTATTGATGTATCTGCTTCTATTTCAAATATATTTTAAAATCAATAATAACCATCAACATTATATTCTAAGAGACTACGAAAAAACTAAAGAAATACTATCTATTGTGTTTTAAAACATATCTCAAAGCATATAGTGTCTTATTTCAACCGCTGGCCTACTTCGCAGGTGCAAAAACTTTTCTGCTGAAAGAAGCAAGAAAGTAGTATAATTTCCAGGAGATTTTGCACAACATCACCGTATCGAAAGAATATTGCGGGGGGTTTAAATCCACTGTCTTGCTCTCGTTAGAGACATTTCTGAGGAGGTTACAAACTTTTAAAAAAGTATGGAAAATAATAAGTTTACTAGTTTTTACTGTTATTGTAGGTTCAATCTGGTGTCAGATTATATTGGGAACTGATAACACAACAATCTTTAAAAAGAAAAAAAATGCGAAATTACTTACCGGTATAACAAATTAGTATTTTTTTACCGTGGAATTATATTCAAGTTCTGAATAATTATTACTGAGTTTTATATGACAATATAAAATAGAAATAAAATACACATTTTTAATATAAGTGAGAAAATTACAAGATAAGTTCTATTTTGATCCAAGTAGAGAAATTCACACTTCTAATTATTAACTCTGCTGATGGAATATTGCAGAAGCTCATTATTTATTTTTTATTCAAAAATTATTATTTTGTTTCCGGTAAATTATACATGTTAAAATCACAGCTGTTTAAAACGAGCAATGTCGAGTACTTTCCGAGACTTCTCCGATACTTGGTTCGGGGGATGGTTCCATAGGAATACTGATTTATTTCGTATATTTCTTATTTTGAATGTATTCAATTAATTTTATTTTTGGAAGATTGCACAGACCCTTGTTAAACCTGTAATATTTTCAGCATGACGTCCCGTTTCACTCTCTTTGTTCTCTAGTGTACTCGATTCTCAAGGGACCTTTAATCTGTGTTCGAAATCGGGACTTCCCGCTGAAAAATAATGGGTCTTTATGGATTATGAAGATCGGTTTCAGCAGTAAATAAAATAAACCACGAAATTTTAAGATTTTTCATACTCAAATCGTCTTACAGAGTCAACTGTCAACAGATCTATCGTGTCTATAATTCATATGAAAACTGTAAACTCCACTTGTGCCCTCGTACAATATGAAAAATATGTGACTGTACTCACGTGTACAAATCTATTTAGATAAAAGCAATAAACCATATAAATAGTTGAATAACTACCAATATCCAGCTATTTTATATCAACAGATGGTTAATTGTTAATAGTACGCTAAGGGATTTACTCAGATAAGAGGGAGAATGTTTTATTCTAATTAAAGTAATTTTTCAATGTGAAATAATGTTTGTTTTGAAAGTAACTCAATCTTCAAACCAACTCGTTTCAATCCTTCATAAATATTCTTTTTTTATTAGCACTTTGTGCAATTATTATACAATGATATTTAAGAATTTAACTACTAGTACTGTTCATTGTATTTACCCGCACTAATATATCCAAACTAAGGATTTTTATGTCTCAGTAAATTAAAAGCTTGATATTGTGTTATTCAGAAAGAATTGAATAATTATTGCTATTTAGTCGCTAAGTTCCATTTCGGCATAGATTAGTAACATAACGATCGGGGAAATTTGTAAACAGCTCCTCCAATGGTTTATTAATTTATGTTTTATTTTCCGTCGAGACGAGTAAGTAATTCCTTGTCTCGAAATGTTTAGATAAAAGCAAGACACGTCCACGAAAGACCAAGATAACCAATGTCCTCGTCTCGGAAGAAACTCGTTATCTATTTCACAAATATATATTTACAATAGAAACTATATTATAGCTTAAGCTGTTAGTAAGAATTTGATATTGACGATTTATCCTTTATTATATTGCAACTAAGCGAGGAAACAATGATGATATACTGTTTTGATCGATCCGAGAACGTTTCATTGGTATTGTCCCATCATACATAAAAAAGAATATTTTTTCATATTTTCTTCTATATCAAATTAATAGTTCACAACTGATTTTTCATCTAATTCTCTCATAATAATAATAATAATAATAATAATAAAAAAAGTAGACAACATGTATATGAAATATTAATAATTATGAATAAAACAAAGTCTTACAATTTATGATGAATATTCCAATTTTCTGACGTTTGGTAATTTGTTACTGATTAGGACAGACGTCCGAAATTTACAAGTGGGTGGAATGGTGCCAAAGCAATAACAGAATTTTGGATATTATTATTCTTATTATCATTATTATTATTTCGAAATAGTCTGATAGACTAATTCCTTCGACAGTAGAAATAGATTACTATAAAAATGAAGTAATGAAAATGTGAAATTAGAATACGAAATATTATTTTATAGTCCGGTATTGCAAATTAATCGAAGCAAATATAACTTACCCATTTCGTATATCTCTGTGTTTAGTTCTATCGAGCAGCAAAATTCAATAAAAGTTTTACATAAAGGCCGTATTCAACATAATAATTATTATGTGCAAGGCTTAATAACAATATCGTCATTTCAAATTATTGCAGAATATAAGAAAGACATTTGATAGTGCAATATTTTATTACCTTATTATAGCATAATACTGTCTTTTGGATATACCAGTCATTTCATCCCGAACAGTACAAAACAATGGAATTTTTAATCATATAATTTATAATACATTTAATTATTTTTAATCTATTCTGGCTATTATAAATATTACATATACAATGCTACAGACGATTAAACTACCCTGATGACAAGATGAGAATATTATCGAATGTACAGTATTCTTTATTTAATAAATAAAACTCACTTGAAAACAAATAAAAAGTACGCTGTAATTGTTGTCAATAAATATACGTATTTAATAACTATGGAGCATAAAAAAAGACTACGACATATAATTATTATTAACCTCTTCAGGTCGGTACCCTTAAACCTGCGTTGAAAAAATAAAATAATAATAAAAACTATTTTCAGTCTTAGTTTTAGTACAAAAACGGGATATGTAAATAAATAACACATAACGTGACATAGCGTGTTTGCCACTCGTAACAACAAAATTGATTCGCGCGATCAAGATAAAATTGCCGATAAATTTGTTAAATTATGTACGATACATTTCGCTTACTATGATGTTATTTCTAAACATTAAATTATTAAGGGTATTTATAATTCAGATGAAGATTGGTACTAAAGAAAAAAAATCGAAATATTATTTATTATGTAACATAACGCCTACTTTGAACACTATACGGCAAGAAAACATTGAAATAAATAATTTTTTTCTTTTAAATGACAAAATTGTAATCGCATTCTACATTAAATTTCCCGTACTTCATTAAAAAATCTTATGTAAGTGTCAAAATATTAGGGATAACAATACTATTGACCGTCCAAAGATAAAATAAACAACAGGTAGACAAGAACAAGAAATTCCTAAGTTTGAAGGCGGTGGTGGTGGGGGGGTCTTTTAATTTTCGGTTCAAAGTATGACTACAAATAAAAGGATATGATTTTCTTTAGCGAAATTTGCTTTTTTTTTTTCAATAGTTCTGAAATCATTGGTAGAAAGGTTATAATAAAATAATATTCGCTTTAGCTATCTTTCAACTACTGAAGCCATCTTCTATAAATTAAAAGCAAATAATTATGCTTTTCTACGCCAGAGTAAAGAAATAGAGAGTTAGTACTGAGTTAATATTTGAAACAATACAACTTATATTGTTGTGCTTCGGACATTCACCGCTATGCGCAGAATAGAGTTCCCCTTGTTCACTGACGCAGGGAATTACCGCTAGCTTGCTCCACAGGTATACACTAACAAGAGAACAGGGAGGGAGGGGGGAGAGGGAGAACTTACAACTTTAAAAATTTCTCCTTAGAAAAAGTTAGCATGTTTTTATGTACTACCTTGCTACTTTATACCCATTGTTTAGTAATATAGGTTTTAATTTGACGATTTGTCTAAAATTGAAATATATAAATTATATTTACGAAGTTATATTATTATTATCTTATCATTTCAATGACCTTGATGTTTCGCGTCATCCTGATACTGAATATATATAGTCAATATGGTATTGAACTCAAACTTGGAATTTTATCAATCTTCAGTTTTTCATTTAACAATTTTCTGATTTGTGGCATTTAAAATTCTTCCCACTATACAACACCAGCGCTTTTAACGGAAGGATCCGAAAGCATCCAACGCACCTGCGCATTCAGCAGAGTAAAAAAAGAGAGAACAAAAAACATTGACAACAGCTAGCAACATTTTGCAAGGGAGGAAAGTTCTGCGAAGGGACATCAAATATACTGTTGTGAAAATTTACAGCGACAAAACTCTCTTTGACCATTACCCACGTATGGTTGTCTACGTACTGACAATTATGAGTAGTAACTTTATCCATGATTGTTGAAGTAACAATGTATTCGCGAAATATAAACCCCAGCGAAATGCAGCAAGAGCAGGGAAAAGGTTGCAGCAAATTTCGCAACGTCGCGAGTGGGAGAAAGGACGAGGGGGGAGAGGGGCTGAGTGGGTGGATGGGAGCACTGACAAGAGGGGATGGGAGGTAGGGGGAACAGGAGGGGGAAGGCCACGGGAAAAAAAGAGAGAAAATTTCAAAGAGAATAGCTTGCTGCTGCTATATAAGCCAGCATGGAGAGAGAGGTTTCAAATTGCCCGCGAATAAAAGCACTTTTCAACTAATGGAAAATAAAAAATGTAATGGAAAGTTTTAATATTTTTCTAATTTTTGCAAATTTGAAAAGACGAGTATATTATTATGACGACTGTTTTCCCCGTTGTTATATAACGCACTATCTGGTAAACAAGTCTGAGTTCCAAGGATGTTATTGTCGAGTACGTGTAGAACGGAATGGCTAAAATAAGGTTCGTCGTGCTTCTCTCATGCTGTTCAATCGACTACTGATGGATGAGTAAAAGACTTGTTCATTCATCCATCCCTTTTCGTCGGTTTGGCGCCTTTGACATTCATAGAAACGTTTACAACCTGATTGGTTGTTCAAACATTCCCTACCAATTATCGCACGTAAACACTATTGTGCTCAGGGCAAATTAGTAAATGAAGTGAAGTATAGAGGTGAATATTACTATATGTGTATATTAAACACGTGACAATACTAATTCACGTAAATGTATATAATTATTGTAACGCAAAGGGAAATTTATATCTCATTTGTGATACTTTTTCACATATAAATATACATTCATAAATGCTGTATTGCTATTATGTTTATATTTAATATAAAATGAATAGTATTATTTTTTTACGGTGGATCGTGTTTGTATTCGTGAAATATATTACAAAGAAAATTGTCGTGATTTTTATATTTGAAAATATTGCTATAAAAAATTATATTCCTTCTACAGTGTCAGAGCAATTATTTTAAATGCAAGAGGAACGAACCGAGATCAAGATGATCTCGCTTGTATGTTTTGCATAGAAACACCATTTACTAATAAGAATTTATTGTCGTATAAAGCATTTAGTGTAGTCATATTAAATTGGAAAATGTTTTGGTACAGTTTGGACTGGTGACTATCTCCTTTTAATATAATAAAAACTACTTATGCATGTACCATTAAACTATGAAATTTCAAGCAAATGATCAACGCAATTTATTTTTGCAGTAAAAGGAATGAAATAGTTTTGAAAAACATACACAAAAAAATCTTCTGTGATGTGGTGGTATAGGGACAACTATAAGATTGAGAGAAGAAAGAAATTTCCAATTTATTAGATAATTCGCAAATTTTCATATATATTCTTTAAAATATTCCATGAAACTTGGTATAAATCTAACACAAATTATACAAAAATCGTGAATATTCGAAACAATAAATTCCCGGGAAGAAAGAACGAAAAAATTCAAACCTATCACATGTTTTCCCGCATTGTTTTTAACATTCACGGCATTCCCTTTTTGTTATTATTTTAAGATGCTGCATGTCTTCCCGCCTTTGTCGTGTTTATATAGTATAGTATCATTCACTTGTTGAAAACCATGTTTCTCCGAGCACTCCAATTATGACGTAGCGTACGTGACGTCATGAAGGATGTGGGAAAAGTTCGAATAGGTCCAGCAAGGAAGGAATGCTTTGGGGACACGTTTCAAAAATCAGCTGATGGATTTCCTTCTCTTCCTTTTCCCGCCAACAAAACAGATGACAGATCATCTTGCGCATGACTAAAAAATTGAAGTGTTCCGAAACTTTTTTTAAATGCCGATAATGCCGTTTAGGTATTCATAAGGTAAACTGGATTTTTTTATTGCATACACGCGTGGAGAGGGGAGGAGGAGTCTGAGATAGTGTTATAATTATTTTAATATATAAAAATATAATGAAAATATATATTATTAAAATGTGTTATATATCGTAGTGTTGAAAGTTATAAATTACTCTATGTATTTGGCAAAATACTGTGCTAGGCGCAAGCTTGTGCTTTCGCTGTGTGCTGGAAAGCAGCCAAGTTCCACGGGGCTCAACAAAGGGAGTTTCTACAGCCAACGAATAAGGCTCAGAATGGCTTGCTCTGCCTGCCTAGTACGTATGCGCAACTCATATCTTCCTACACAACTACGAATAGCAATAGCTTCAAAATCGCTTTTTATATGCAAGTTGTATTAACATTCAAATTTCAAAATAATAATAATGACAATCGGTTATTAATAATAATCAAAAATTTTGAAAAATCTATAAATAAACATTTGTGAAATTTTATTCCGTAGGCTATAATATTACTTTCGGCAATCAATCTCTAACTCGCATTAATACTTATTAAAATATATTAATTGTTGAAAAAGTTTATAAAAAGCGCGTCGAAGAGAAACGTATCGCAGCAACATCTATCGTTAGAGCTCTCAGTCTATAATAACTGGCTTCTGTCTGTGTATATCTCTCTGCTGTAGAGCGGAGTGCTCTCTCTCCCTATATCCATGTATATATGCATTCCCCCCTTCCCTATATATAATATAAATTCTCTCCCTCTCTTCTCTTCCCCCTCCCCTTGATTCTGCTACCCCCTTCTCTGGGATCGAAGTCCCCGTTCTAAAGAGAGAAAAAAAGAGAGAAACTTTTGTAGACCCAGATACTTCACTGCCCTCTGACGAGAGAATTTGGAAATACTGAAGGCTCCAAATTCGATTTAAAACCGTCTGGAAAATAAGTAGTAAAGGTTTATTGTTGTTTTTCATAAAGAGGTGTTGGTGTTAACATTTGGGATGCTTTTAAAATAATGTGTTTACGCTTCTGTTTACAAAGCACAATGAAATGGGAGAGACTCTTTATTATCTTGCACATGGGAACATAAAAATTAATCTTTCGCACTTGTTGCTGTAATAAATACATAATCATGGTTCACAAAATTTCCATTCGCGTTATATGAATTTGATTTTGACATTTCGCTTTTTGATATATATGAGAGAGAGAGAGAGTGTTACAGCAAATAAAATTTATACGGATATTTACATAATAAAAATACTTATAAATCGAACTTTAATTAATCCATTCGATTATAACTATAATCAAAAATATTCCGAACTGAGAAAATAAAAATAATATAAAAAAATCAATCTCCGACATACCGAATCATACGAACCCCGATATTTTACCACCGACGTCATAAGAATCAATGAGAGGGGTGGCACATCAGAACCTCAACATAAAAGTAACTCCTAATTGTTTACGTTCCACCTGTGATCAAATTCTTTAGAATGATTTGTTGTAAATAGATAGATAAACCCATGAGTATTGTTATGGGTATGAGGTAAGGTGTATAGGGTATAGTGTGGGTGAGTGGGGGGGTGTGGGTGGGGGGGGGAGGGTGAAGTGCGCCGTGTTTCCTCGTCTCCATGGCGACAGTATATGGCGGGAAAGGAAGGCGGGAAGAGTTCGGAGACCTTATCAAATACAATTTATTAATTCAAATTTAATTATTTTTTTTAATTTCAATTTCAATGTTTTTTGGTTCGGAATAGAGGGAACTGTTAGGTTTGATACTGTTTGGATCGTTGCTTTTTTCGTTTTGTTATTTTAGCAAAGCCATTACAGTAATGAGTTTTTTGAAATGGCAGTAGGTAAAATTGATTGCTCGGATAGGTGTTTAGATTAAATGGGTTGTCGTTGTAAATTCAATGTGATAATAATTTCTGTCAATTACTTTAATTAATGTCAAATTAAATAATTATAATTATTAAGTTAAATTGATTTGTTAACGGTGAATGATAATAATAATAACGAATAGAAATATGAATATCTTAACAATAATAAACAAGTAGCAAACATAGACATGTCTACCGTAATCGAAACCTTTTTTTTTATTATTGTTAATTTTTTTAAACTTGAATGGGATTTATTTTGGCGCGGTGTTGTTTTGAAATTCACTTGTCAACCTCCCCCTTCCTAAGTTAAATGGTCGTCCTTCCCCCTTTTGTCCCGTTCCACAACCTCAAATCCACCTGTTAGATGATGTACTTCAATAAAGAATGGACCTTTAGAAGTATGACCAATTAAAAAATAGTCAAATAGATACTGGAATATCGGTAGCTATTTAAATTTGACTGCCAGTTTTATATTTCTTTGGAAACAATTGAGTCAAGTAGGGGATTTTAATACAACTTTGCTCCGAGATGAGTCATATAGAGCAGTCCACATAAAACTAACCTATAGGCAGTGAGATCTCCCCCCTCCTTCTATTTGACGATTTCCAAGAGAGGGTGGTTCTTTCCGCGCGCCAACTTCAAACATTCGACAATTACATCATGCAGACATGCACAAAATACAAATATAGTACAATCAGTATCACTTATTATGTGTTAAATTTAAAGCTTTGGTTTTCAATGTTCCATGTACTTACCAGCACTATCATTGGTTCTTTTCAAATACTGGAATACGTTGAGGTTTCGAAAACCATCAAAGTACATTTCACAACAAAGTCTTATGTGAAATACAAAGTGACAGTATGTCTATATAGTTTTTAATATTTTTTGTTGTTTAGTTATTGTATAGTTCATCAAATAGAAAGCACTGAATTCAGAAAAGCCTCAAGCTTCTTTATTACGGACATTTTCAGCTACTATCACAAAGTCAAATGAAATCACTGTCAAATGCAACTTTTCGTCTAAAACTCGAAACGTACCTATTTAACTACATTGAGCGACTGAAACCCGTAGCATATCACTTTGTATTTCTCCATAAAACCCAGAGAATAAACCCAAACCAACATGCACTAAATCTACAATATATAAATATTTTTACCTGTTTAGAGCTGGCCATTTCAACCAAGAATCCAATAATAGTAGTGGCTTGTAGCCATGGTTACTGTACAAACGTTCCTCAACCAATAATACCGATTGTCTAACAAAATAACTGAAAAATGTAGTGGATTTGAAAAAGCACGCTGTAGCAGGCTTCAGAAGGTAGACTCCATATATTCCCTTCCTATACTTTTCAAACGCGTAGCTCCACTGCTTATTGCTAGAGCCCTAGCTCCTGCTTCACCAAAACCCCCCTCTTTCCACCCACTCCCCCGACCTCTCTCTCAAACAGGAATACCAACTGAATTTTCCAACTCAGCAAACTTCTATGCTTCCAATAGAAAACGTATGTGGAGTTTGATTTTCGAATTACGTAGTTCGTTCACAGTTTTATATTTTAAGGATGTTTTCAGGTGTTTTTATATACTATTATTATTATGAAGTAATATGTGTTTTTGTATGCATTATTAAAATGTTCATACTTTGAATTCTCGGATTTGTTTCATATAAAATCGTATAAAACTCACTCTAGCTGTCTGTTTCATACTGTGAAGTTTCTGTAGGCTACGACAATAGTAATACAGTATGAAGTGATAAAAGGTTCAGTACATATAAAATCATAAGTGTTTCTAAAATATCAGCAGAATAGAAATTCTTCAATACAATGTCTTTATTTTTGGCAACAATGAAAAAGAAAGTGGTAGGGGTTTTTGTTATCCTTTTGTTGAAATACCACATAGCACATACCCTATATCCTTGGGAAGGCCAGGTTTAGGAGTACTGGTACCGTTCTGGCTGGGTTTAGTGAAGAAAACGTAAGAAAAGGTATGGGTTTTTCATAACTGAGCATATAACTGAAAAAACATTTTCTATTTTTACGGTAATATTGTCTTTTTTCTATCAATGAATTTTTGCTATAGAGTATTTGGAAGCTGATAAAATGCAATAATTTATTCGAACTTAGTGAATTCACTAAATCATAATAAAATTTATTAATATAATAATTATTATTCTCTTACGATATTACTTGAGGAATCGTCGATTTTAGGATAAACGCAATATCGCAGACCTCACAGTCTAGTCAAGTCTACCAGTATTTCATCATTATTTTAAGAAAAGCAGTCCCAGAACCCAGGGACACCTTGAATGATTTAGAGAAAATCTGCATTTACATTATTTTATTTGGGAAATGAAAATATATTATGAAATAGTTACAATAAATAATAGTGATTGATATAATAACTAAATGACAATACTGTATATTAATGCATCTCACCTTCGTAATGAAATAAAGGGATGATTAAATGACAAAGATATATGTTATCGTAACCTGATATTTTAATCAATGGCATTCTTTTAATTATTTCTATTCACATTCATTATGACACATCTTATAATACTGAATTTCAACTCCCCGAAATCATTGAAATTCAGTTATATAAGGGATTTGCCGAGATTAAGCAATTTTATCAAATTAAGTGAATATAATGTCATGTAAAGAAAATAGCCGATATATGCTGGTGTTGGTAATTTAAGATTATGCAAACCCCGTTCATCAGATTCTCCAGCTGACACATCGATGTAAATAAATGATATAATTGTATTAATTATTCAATTAGTGGAAGTTGAAGACAATATCTGTCTAAACGTTTTTTTATACGAATAAATGGTTCCTGACCAGACTCGTCTTTTCTCGGTTTCAGAGTCTGCATTCATTTCCGCTCGATTTTAGAAACTCGGCTCCTTTCAGAAAAGAATTGTTTGAAGTCGAGTGCACTCATCTAAAATCGAGCTTGCTCTTTAAGTCTCGTTCCTTTCTAAAGAGGCTCGGACTCGTGCGAGATTTGACTTGTAAATGCTCGGAATAAGCCCTGGCACTTACTGCCTGAATATATGGCTCAACTTTTAGAAAAATTAAGAAAATAGAATGAAGCGCTGTACAGAAAGGTGACGTAATACAACGACTTTCTTTGCTGGACTGTGATGGACTTCGATCGGACTCTGGTCAGTAGAGTTTTATCATGATAACTTTGTTGAAAACTTCGCTCGAACTTCATTGAACCTCATTTGGACTAAGATGGACTTATTCACTCTCAATTATGGAAACATCGGTGACATCGTTCGGACTTCATCGATGTCAATCCGACTTCGCAATACCTTCAGGCAGCCTTCAATGAATTGCCGTCAAATTGTACACTCAACTTCGGAAGTACACATATATCCTTGGAAAATCATGTGAAAATGAATCAATCATTTACGAGATTTATTATGAACAATTACATCAGTAGCGTTTCCAAATTAGTTGCATTTGATAATGATTTTTTCTTACTGATCAAAAGAAAAGCTGATTGATTCTGTGATGACAAAGTTCGAACGCGATTTTTTTTATTCGGAAAAAAAAAAAAAACAGTGATTTCGAGCATTTTGCCATTTTTTTTCTGATCGACAGAGAAAAAAATGCAATAAAAATTTGATCATTTGGAAGTGTTTGCATATTTCAGTAGAGAAAATTGACTAATCAGTTTCTGGTATGTTTCTTTTTTCTTCTTCTGATGTTTACAAAGTCAAAAAGCTTATCTAGACCAATGTATCCATTCTGTACCAATGTCACTGAGAGAGGGGAATTATAAATATCGTAAAGTGATCCGGATCCAATAGCTTCTGAGGTTCTTACTAAGGTCAAGTTATTTAGAATAATGATGTTATAAGCAATTTTTTATACCTTAATATTTTGTTCTCTCCTCTTTTTTATAGTAAAACTCAGTGGCGCTTTTAAAGTCTAAGACCTCGTCGTGCATGTGAACAAAAGGGCCTCGTTAAGCAATATGTGGCGCGGCAGGCGATTTTTTTTATCATTTTGCTACGAAAATTCCTCATGCTATCTAAAATACTTAAAATATTCTGTTTATTTAAGTATTTGTATAGAAGACTGAAAGGGACTTCCTGTTTAAATAAAATAAATTCTGCCGTTAAACTCGCCACTGGAAACTGATAAGTGCCAATTTTTGCTTTTTATTTTCTCATAACTGTCAGAAGTGCAGCAAAATTTACATTTACTACCGATTCATTACCATCAAGAAATAATATAATATGAGGCAGTATTCGATTTAATAATCAAAATTTGCAAATTTAAAAGCAACACTTCATAAATCACTTCTGAGGCATATGCAATCAGTGACGGAATGAGGGGCAAGGATTGATTGTCTTCTCCTTGAGCAATAGGTTGTATTGCTGTAGACCCAATTTCGCCAAAACGGTTTCAACGTTTTGGCAAAATTTGTTCTGCAACAAAACAAAGCATGAGAATAAGGAGCAATGAAAAAAATCTTACAAATCGAAAATTTTCTCTTTTTCAGTATTTTTTTCTGAAGTGGGGATATCTGCTTTTACCACACTCGAAAACCGAGCTGTTCAAAACCAAGTTTACTATTTTTGTACTTTCCTAAAACGTCCGTCTCTATTTCTTGAGATTTCAGTGAAACTGCCCCTATATTTATATTGCTGATCGACAAAATTCTTCATGATCATCTCAATTTCGGGGTGGGTGTTAGATTTCTATTTTTACAACCCTGATTTTTTTTCATTTATTATTTATTCACCCTTTGTTTCAGACTTGGTTGGATCCACCACTGCGAGATACAAAACTGCTGCGTGAAAAATGAACGAAAATATATTTTGAAAAGTTTGTGCAGGAAGCTATTTTACTTTACATTTTTACTATTACAGAATATTAAATGCTCGTATACATACAAAAATTCAGCGAGCTCCATTCGACTTCAGGATTTCAATGCTCCATATCGAACCCTTTTTTATAATCTTATTTCAGTAAAATAAAAACAAAATTTCTGTATATACTATCTGTACAGAAATTTATTTTAATCTGCTAATTAAATATTGAAATTAGCTAATAACATAACCAACTCTGACATATATCACAGGGATCCAATCAAGTCTCGACGGAGTGACGAATTAGAGGAGCAAAGATCCTGGTAACCGAGGTTGGGATAATTATGAATAATATTTAGTCAAAATATGTAGAAATCTTGCAAAATGAGAAATTGTTTGTGTTTCTTTTACATGTTTCTAATTTTCTCCATGGAGGGGGCGAGAAGCCTCCCCCCCCCCCCCAATCAAACCAGCGTCACTGCTAACTATTCGAACTAATAGCATTATACATTATCAATATCTAAAACGATAACTTCAAACAATCGCCTCA